>JALIGW010000036.1:1962976-2090476 GCA_023053685.1 Diadophis punctatus similis | reverse complement strand
TTGGAGAATAGCTTCACTCCCTCTTCTTTGTGGCAGCCCCTGAAATATTGGAACACTGCTATCATGTCTCCCCTGATCCTTCTTTTCATTAACTAGACGTACCCAAATCCTGCAACCGTTCTTTGTATGTTTTAGCCTTCTAATCCTCTTTGTTGCTCTTCTCTGCACTCTTTCTAGAGGCTCAACATCCTTTTTACATCGTGGCGACCAAAACTGAATGCAGTATTCCAAGTGTGGCTTACCAAGGCATTATAAAGTGGTATTAACACTTCACGTGATCTTGATTCTATCCCTCTGTTAATCAGCCTAGAACTGTGTTGGCTTTTTTTGGCAGCTGCTGCACACGGCTGGCTCATATTTAAATGGTTGTCCACTAGGACTCCAAGATCCCTCTCACAGTTATTATTATTGAGTTATTCTTAGCCAAGGATGCCCTGGATTCCAGATCAATTTATGGCAGCGGAGAAGAAGGAAGCTAGGAAGGAAGGAAGGAAGGAAGGAAGGAAGGAAGGAAGGAAGGAAGGAAGGAAGGAAGGAAGGAAAGAAAAGAAAGATAGAATAAAGAGAAAAGAGGGAAGGAGGAGGGAGAAAGAAGGAAGGAAGGAAGGAAAAGAAAGATAGAATAAAGAGAAAATAGGGAGGGAGGGAGAAAGAAGGAAGGAAGGAAGGAAAAGTAAGATAGAATAAAGAGAAAAGAGGGAGGGAGGGAGGGAGAAGGAAGGAAGGAAGGAAGGAAGGAAGGAAGGAAAAGAAAGATAGAATAAAGAGAAAAGAGGGAGGGAGGGAGGGAGAAGGAAGGAAGGAAGGAAGGATCAAACTCTTTGGTAGGGGCAGGTTTTGCAGCTTGCGTTTGGGTTCAGAAGTTCTGACCTTTGGCTGATTTCCTAGTATTCCTCCAAGGTGGTCTTCTGGCCTAATCCCACCAGCTTTGGAAATGTCTTCAGCAACACTTGAATGTAGCTTCAGCAAAGCATCCCCCTAACTAACACATTGCAGCACACAATTTTCAGATTTACGTGGAATACAGTAGGTACAGTATATGGAACATGGGCCTAGTGCAGCTGGCTGGGGAATTCTGGGAAATGAATCCCATCCATGCTGGCTGGGGAATTCTGGAATTGAAGTCCCACAAGTTTTAAAGTTGCTAAGTTTGGAGGGCTCTGGTTTTAAAGTGTTGCAGCTGGATTAGAGTTCCTTCCCCCCACTTCTTTTGTTAAATCCCCCCCACTCCCTGGATTGTCTGGCCTGCCAGTTTCCATCACCCCAAAACCTTGAAAAATGAACCGAGGGGGTCTCTTACCTTGGCATTGGGACTGGCTTTCTTGAACACTCTGCAAAATAAAAGGATGAAAAAAAAAGGTGAGTTGAACAGAATGCATCTCGCCCTGAATTCAAAAGCTGTTACCTGCCACGTCAGGACCCCGGATGCCCCCCCTGCGAGAAATCCTATGCACCCATGTATTTCATTAATTTATTATACAAATGTATATACTGCCTAAATCATACCTAAAGGACTCCAAGAGGCTTACAATATTAAAAATCCACAATATGGGTAGTCCTCAACTTCCGACCACAATTGAGCCCAAAATCTATGTTGTTAAGTGAGACATTTGTTAAGTGAGGGTTTTTTTTACGACTTGTCTTGCCGCAGTTGTTAAGTGAATCACTGCAGTTGTTAATATCACAGCTGTTAAGTGAATCTGCCTTCCCCATTGACTTTGCTTGTCAGAAGGTCGCAAAAGGGGATCACGTGATCCCGGGACACTGCAGCCGTCATAAATATGAGTCAGTTGCCAAGCATCTGAATTTTGATTACAGGACTGTGGGGATGCTGCAACGGTCATAAGTACCGTGTTTCCCTGAAAATAAGACCCTGTCTTATATTTTTTTGAACCCTGAAATAAGCATTTGGCCTTATTGCCATGCACTCAAAAGCCCGATTGGGCTTATTATCAGGGGATGTCTTATTTTAGGGGAAACAGGGTATGAAAAATGGTCATAAGTCACTTTTTTCCAGTGATGTTGTAACTTTTAACAATCACTAAATGAACGGTTGTAAGTTAACAGTTAACTGGACTGCCATCTGTCTCAAATGGTGTAGGAACTCCTGCTTGAGCAGGGGGTTGGACTAGATGACCTCCAAGGTCCCTTCCAACTCTAATAATAAATCTAAATCTAAGGACTACCTTTAACAGAATAACAGAGTTGGAAGGGACCTTGGAGATCTTCTAGTCCAACTGCCTACCCAAACAGAATCCATTTCAGTCCAATGGCTGCCCAACCTCTTCTTAAAAACCTCCAGTGATGAAGCACCCACAACTTCTGGTGTCAAGCAGTTCCACTGGTTAATTGTTCTCCCTGTCAGAAAATTTGTCCACAGCATTCTCAGGCAGGAAGGCTGGTCCATGTTGCACTGCCTGTTTGGCCTGGATTCAACGTTTTCCTACTTCCAAGCCTCTGCCAGAGGTTGAGAGGAAACAAAATTGACTGCGACCTTTCCAAAATGGAACAAAAGAAAACAATGCTACAAAGTGCAGGTCCATTAAATAAAAGAATAACAAGAATGAATTATTAAAGATTAATTCCTACAATACAGGAAGTTGTAAAGTGTTTTTGGGGATCTTAATTTGTCTAGTCTAGCGAAGAGAAAGACTAGGGGTGACACAATAGCAGTGGTCCAGAATTTGAGGGGCTGCCCCAAAGAAAAGGGGGTGGGATTAACCTATTCTCCAAAGCCCCTGAAGGCAGGACAAGAAGCAATGGATGGAAACTAATCAAGGAGAGAAGCAATTTAGAATTAAGGAGAAACTTCCCAACAGTGAGGACAATTAACCGGTGGAACAGTTTGACTCCAGACATCTGCACCTCTATAACTGTCTGGTTCGGTTCTGCAACCCAACAAGACAGCCAGAGACTTCAGAGCATAATCAGAACTGTAGAAAAAACAATTGCTGCCAACCTGCCTTCCATTGAGGACCTGTATACTGCATGAGTCAAAAAGAGGGCCGTGAAAATATTTACAGACCCCTCACATCCTGGACATAAATTGTTTCAACTCCTACCCTCAAAACGAGGCTATAGAGCACTGCAAACCAGAACTACTAGACACAAGAACAATTTTTTCCCAAACACCATCACTCTACTAAACAAATAATTCCCTCACCACTGTCAAACTATTTACTAAGTCTGCACTACTATTAGTCTTCTCATCGTTCCCATCACCCATCTCCTCCCACTAATGACTGCATGACTGCAACCTTGTTGCTTGTATCCTTACGATTTATATTGACTTGTTCCTAATATGATTTGATTGCTTATTTGTACCCTATGACTATCATTAAGTGTTGTACCTTATGATTCTTGACGAACGTATCTTTTCTTTTATGTACACTGAGAGCATGTGCACCAAGACAAATTCCTTGTGTGTCCAATCACAGTTGGCCAATAAAAAAATTTCTATTCTATTCTATTCCATTCCATTCCATTCCATTCCATTCCATTCCATTCTAATTATTTTTTCTCTTTTCTTTTCTTTTCTTTTCTTTTCTTTTCTTTTCTTTTCTTTTCTATTCTTTTTTCTTTTCTTCTTTTCTTTTTTCTTTTCTTTTCTTTTCTTTTCTTTTCTTTTCTTTTCTATTCTTTTCTTTTCTTTTCTTTTCTTTTCTTTTCTTTTCTTTTCTTTTCTTTTCTATCCTTTATTCTATTCTATTCTATTCTATTCTATTCTATTCTATTCTATTCTATTCTATTCTATTCTATTCTATTCCTCCCTCTGTAACGGTTGCTAATCGAAGAGCTCCGGTATTTTACCACCATAGTTTGCATCCGATTATACAATTTATATACGTCACTTCTAATAAACGGAGAGCTATTTATAAGTTCCTGGAAAAGAGATGGACTTGCTGTAAGGCATCTCTCTGCTCATTAACATTCCTGCAGTTCTTAAGAGCAGCTCCAAAGCTTTTTTTCCCAGGGAAAACTAAGAAAAAGCGGGTTTCTTCAAAAACAGCAGGATCAATCTCTCCCACGGCTCTTGGCCATCATGGGTCATAACTTGTGACGGTCGTAAATCAGGTCAGCCCCGTGAGCAACCTAATATTACTATCTTCTTTTTTGTTGCAGCGGTCATTAAGCGAACGCCACAGTTGTTAAGCAAGCCAGTGGGTCACTACAGGAACGGTTTTGGCAAATTCAGAAATTAATGTCAATTTTCAGCAATATGTGGTCGCAAGACATCAAAGTTCGTAAACCCAATCCGGTTGCCGCGTGTTCGAAATGCAGTCATGTGACTAGGGAGGAACATTTGAATCAGGTCATAAGTACAAGACCTACAAGAGTTCACTTAATGACCGTTCAACGTTAAAACGTCGCTGGGAAAAAAGTGACTTGTGGCCGTTTTTCACACTTACGACCGTCGAAGCATCCCCACAATCAGGTGATTTACATTCGGATCCTTGGCAACTGACTCACATTCATGACGGTCGCAGCCTCCCCGGGGTCACTTGATCCCCTTTTGCGACCTTCTGTCAAGCAAAGCCAATGGGGAAGCCAGATTCACTTAACGACCGTAGTACTAACTTAACAACCGCAGTGATTCACTTAACAAAGAAGGCAAGAAAATGGGGCGAAACTCACTTAACAAATTTCTCCCTTAGCAACATAAATGTTGGGCTCAATTGTGGTCGTAAGTTGAGGACTCACCTGTACATGTAGGCGGGACCGTCATAACTTGAAATGGTTGCTAAGCAATTGGTTGTAAGTCAAGGACTAACTGCCGACTTTTGTGCAAGTCCTACCTTTTGAGGAAGGGCCAAAGAGCTCTAAGTTTGCTTGCAAAGGGGGTGAAACTGAGCCACACATGCATGTCTGGACTCCTCCTTTTTCCCTGGACCTTTGGAAGGGCTGTGGGAACTGGGTTGCATTACTTCAAGTGTCCACCAGGTGGCAGCAAACAGAGGCAGAAAATGCTGCTTCCTGCTGCCCTCTTTTGGTGAATGGCAGTGGTGCAGCTCAGATTTTTTGTGCAACTTTTGATGAGATTGGTTAGGGTTGGGGTTGGTGATTTCTAATTTGCGTTAAGCCTGCCGTACCACCATTGCCGCATCCCCCTGGTCACATAACCAAAATTCAGACGCTTGGCAACTGGCAAGTACTTACGACGGTTGCAGTGTCCCAAGATCACGCGATCCCTTTTTTGCGACCTTCAGACAAGCGAAGACAAGGGGGAAGCCAAATTCGCTTAACAACCGTGTTACTAAACTTAAGAACTGCCGCGATTCACTTACCGACTGGGGCAAGGAAGGGCCACAAAATGTGGCAAAACGCAACTGAGCAATCGCCTTTAGCGACAGCACTCAGACTTACATGCTGCCCCCATAGAAGCAAGATTCACTTAACGGCTGTGGCAAGACAGGCTAAAACTCACTTAACAACGGTCTCATTTAGCAACGGGGATTTGGGGGCTCGATTGTGGTCACAGGTCGAGGACCACCTGTTAACAGAGTTGGAAGGGACCTTGGAGGTCTTCTAGTCCAACCCCTTGCTCAGGCAGGAGACCCTATTATTCCATTGCGGACAAACAGCTGTTCAATTTCTTCTTAAAAACCTCCGGTCTTTGCAAAACCTCAGAGAATCAAGGAAAAAAGAGGTGAGGAGAGGGGGGGGGGCTGCAGAAATTTAAAAAACCCTCCTCAACCCAGCTATCTACCCCGACCCATGTCAGCCCCCCCTTCTCCTGTGTCCCGCTCCGCTTTGCACCAAAAATAAAACAGCCCCTTCCCCTCCCATTGGAGAGAGCGAGTGAGAGCAGCAGATGCTACTTGCGCATCGAGGTTGGTGGGGGTCCAGTTGCCATGGCAACGAAAGGGAATGAAGATATTGCCCGCCCGTGGGGGTACCGCGCCGGCTTACGGCACACGGTTTGCCTTTCTCTTTATTTATTAAACGCTCTTATAGGCCTCCCAATCCCGTGGGACTCTTTATGGGCTGCCCGGCCCTCCCGCAGGGCAGAAAATGGGTCAGGGGGCTCATATCGACTTTCCGTTACAGGGGCTGCTGCACCTGTGGTGCATCGGCCTGAGAGGTTCTCTGCGGTTGCAATCCTACGACATTTGGGGAGGGGAGGAGGGAGGGAGAGGAGAGGTGGTGGGGGTGGGGGGGGTGAGCCTGCTTCTGCGGCGGGGCACGAGACATCAAATGGGTGCCAAGGGGTATGACCCACCCCTTCAAATGCCCAATTGGAGCGAAGGAAGAAGGAAGAGGGGGCTGAAAGGTGACCCCATCCCCCTCGACCCCCCACCCCACCCCCAGGCCGATTTCACTGAATCATAAAAATGGGAATCAAGAAAAAAATTAATTATAGGCAGTCCTCCACTTAGGGTCACAATTGAGCCCGAAGTTTCCGTTGCTAAGCGAGACGGTTGCTAAGTACATTATCATTTCCAAATCCTTGGCAGAGAAGGCTGCCCAGTGCAACCTTTCCTGATTGTGTTGTTGTGTCTTTGTGTGTGTGTATAAACAACAGGCAACATCAACCCTCTGATTTTTTTCGATCCTGAAATTCTCAACAATTTGCATGTTGGGCTCATCTCCCAGCACCCAGAGGCAGAAACTGAAGGTTTTACCACTTAGATTTCTGCCTGCTAAACTGCTGGAAAAGTTATTTCTCTATTGTTTTATGTACAATTAGAGCTTTTGCACTGGAGACAAATTCCTTGTGTGTCTAATCACACTTCCGCCAATAAAGAATTCTAATTCTAATTCTAATTCTAATTCAAATTCATTCTAGTTCTAATTCTAATTCTAACTTTAATTCTAATTCATTCTAGTTCTAGTTCTAATTCTAATTCTAACTCTAACTCTAACTCTAATTCTAATTCATTCTAATTCTAATTCATTCTAATTCTAATTCATTCTAGTTCTAGTTCTAGTTCTAATTCATTCTGTTTATAATTCTAATTCTAATTCTGTCTCTAATTCTAATTCTAATTCTAATAATTCTAATTTTCCCTCCAACCTTTTGCCATATAATTGTCCTTTTGGATTCCAATGTAAGTTTCTTTCTTTCTTTCTTTCTTTCTTTCTTTCTTTCTTTCTTTCTTTCTTTCTTTCTTTCTTTCTTTCTCTCTCTCTCTCTCTCTCTCTCTCTCTCTCTCTCTCTCTCTCTCTCTCTCTCTCTCTCTCTCTCTCTCTCTCTCTCTCTCTCTCTCTCTCTCTCTCTTTCTTTCTTTACGGCTGATGGATTTGCTTTAGTCTATTTTTATGACACCGTGGGTGTACCCCCTAAAGGTGCCTTAGCCATCGAGACAGGCAGCTGTAAATAAACGTAATAAGGAAACAGATAATCCCATTCGAATTTCCACCTGCAAATGTTGGCAAAGAGACCCCGGAAGAGATGCCCAACGGTTGGTGCTTTCGGCTACAAAATCTGGAGGCCGAGCGAGACAAAATGACCATCAAAGCTTTATTTGACAATTTGGACTTCCAAATCCATGCCAAGGTGGTTATTTTTCTACTCTTTAGAAAGGATTAACACCTACATTACTCTGTAAATCAGGGGTCCCCAAACTTGGCAACTTTAAGACTTGTGGACTTCAACTCCCAGAATTCTGGGAGTTAAAGTCCACAAGTCTTAAAGTTGCCAAGTTTGAAGACCTCTGCTTAAATTAATGAATTAAGAATAGCCTCTTTCGTCTTTCCCCCTCCTATAACAGGCGATAAAAACATTTCTCTTCAACTTGCGACCACAACGGAGCCCAAAATTGATGTTGCTAAGTGAAACATTTGTTAGTTGAGTGTTTCGCACTCATTTTATAACCTTTCATCCCACCGTTGTAAAGTGAATCATTGCAGTTCTTATGTTAGTCACACCGTTGTTAAGTGAATCTGGCTTTGCCCCGTTCACTTTGCTTATCAGAAGGTCGCAAACGGGGATCTCACGTGATCCTGGGAGACGCTGTGACCGTCATTAAATACAGGCAGAATGTTTCAAGATGGCTACTTAGGGGGCAGCTAGTCCTCGACTTATGGCCATTCAGTTAGTGGCCGTTCGAAGTTACGACGACACTGAAAAAAGTAACTGACTGCCTTCGTTCGCACGCCAAGGACTACCTCTAATAGAAACAAGGTAAATTTGAGAAGAAATCAAAAGCTCCGTGAACGCTTCGACCCCGAGGAAGAGGAGGAGGCTGAAGTCCTGTGGCTTGTGTGGTGTCTTCATCACAAGCAACACAACAGGCTCCAAGCAGATGTGGGCTGCACATATGTTAACAACCGGTTCGCAGGAAATAGCAATAGCACTTAGACTTCTATACCGCTTCATAGTGCTTTCCAGCCCTCTCTAAGCGGTTTACAGAGTTCAGCCTCTTGCCCCCAACAATCTGGGTCCTCATTTTACCCACCTCGGAAAGATGGAAGGCTGAGTCAACCTTGAGCCTGGTGAGATTTGAACAGCTGAACTGCTGAACTAGCAGTCAGCTGAAGTAGGTTGCAGTGCTGCATTTAACCACTGCACCAACCCGGCTCCTGTGAGCGCGCGCTTTCGCGTGGCTTCAAACATCCAGCAAATCTTCCCAGGCAGCCGCGGGTGAGTATAGGAGGTGAGGCGCAGCAAGCAAAGAGCCGAGGTGGCGCAGCGGTTAGAGTGGGGTACTGCAGGCCATTTTAGCTGACTATGATCAGCAGGTCAGCAGTTCAAATCTCACCGGCTCAAGGTTGACTCAGCCTTCCATCCTTCCGAGGTGGGTAAAATGAGGACCCAGATTGTTGGGGGCAATATAAATATATACATTGCTTAATGGTGTAAACCGCTTAGAGAGCGCTTGCACTGTGAGCCGGTATATAAATCTCACTAATAAATAAATAATAATAGATAGATAGATAGATAGATAAATAAATAATCAGCTGGGTTTCGTGGGCAAGGAACAAAGCCAGAGAGTGAGATAATAGGACAGGCTAGCGCCAGGGCGGGTGGACGGGCCCAGCCGGTGGTCAGAACTACCGGTTCGCCTGAACCGGCCCGAACCGGCAGCAGCCCACCTCTGGCTCCAAGCGAATCGGCAAAGAAAAGCAGAGAGCAGATAGCCTTTCCTCCCTCCCCTCCCCTTTCTCCCAAAATCTCATTTAGTGCTTCCTTTTCCTCTGCCCTCCCCTCCGCAAAACCTCTGGGAAATTATCTGCAGCTAAAGGAGAGATCTGGGAAGCGGATATAAACAAAGGCCTGTAATCCTCCATCTCTCTTTTTGTTTTAATGCTTTTCTCCCCAGGGGAAAACTGTCGGTCCCGTACTTTAACCCGCTCTGCCATTTCTCCGTTTTCAGAATGGGGGTGGGGTTGGGGGGATGGGGGTCCCTTCCAGCCCTGCCAGGAAATGTCAGACCCCGAATCTGACATCGTTTGCAGGCCTGCCTCCGAAATACAGGCAATCCTTGACTTACGAACCAACATTTCTCTTGTTAAGTGAGACCATTGTTAGACATGGTATAGGGCAGTGATGGCGAACCTTTTCCGGCTCCGGTGCCAAAAGGGTGCGCATGCGTGCGTGCGATAGCGTGCGCGCGTGTGCCCACACCCATAATGCAATGCTCTCCCCCCGCACAGGCACACAACCCCCCGTACTGCCCCCCATGCATGTGCACCCGCCCCGCACAGCACCCCCCCCCCCCTGTGCATGTGCACAGGCCTCACTGAAGCTTCTGGACTTCCGGTAGGCCCGTTGGACCATTTTTCGCCGTCCCCAGGGTTCAGGAGGCTTTCCTGAAGCCTGGAGAGAGTGAAAACGGTTGAAAAGAAGGCCGAAAATACGCTGGAGCTGACATAAGGCAAACCTCGCGTGCCCTCAGATATGGCTCCGCATGCCACCTGTGGCACGCGTGCCATAGGTTCGCCATCACTGATATCCTGCTTGAGCAGGGGGTTGGACTAGATGGCCTACAAGGTCCCTTTCAGCTCTGTTCCATTCCATTCCATTCCATTCTATTATTTCCTTTTTCTCTTCTCTTTTCTTTCTGTTCTGTTCTATTCTATTCTGTATCTCTTCTCTTCTCTCCTCTCCTCTCCTCTCCTCTCCTCTCCTCTCCTCTCCTCTCCTCTCCTCTCCTTTCCTCTCTATTCTATTATTTCTTTTTTCTCTTCTCTTTTCTTTCTGTTCTGTTCTATTCTATTCTGTATCTCTTCTCTTCTCTCCTCTCCTCTCCTCTCCTCTCCTCTCCTCTCCTCTCCTCTCCTCTCCTCTCCTCTCCTCTCCTCTCCTTTCCTCTCTATTCTATTATTTCCTTTTTCTCTTCTCTTTTCTTTCTGTTCTGTTCTATTCTATTCTGTATCTCTTCTCTTCTCTCCTCTCCTCTCCTCTCCTCTCCTCTCCTCTCCTCTCCTCTCCTTTCCTCTCTATTCTATTATTTCTTTTTTCTCTTCTCTTTTCTTTCTGTTCTGTTCTATTCTATTCTGTATCTCTTCTCTTCTCTCCTCTCCTCTCCTCTCCTCTCCTCTCCTCTCCTCTCCTCTCCTCTCCTCTCCTTTCCTCTCTATTCTATTATTTCCTTTTTCTCTTCTCTTTTCTTTCTGTTCTGTTCTATTCTATTCTGTATCTCTTCTCTTCTCTCCTCTCCTCTCCTCTCCTCTCCTCTCCTCTCCTCTCCTCTCCTCTCCTCTCCTCTCCTCTCCTCTCCTCTCCTTTCCTCTCTATTCTATTATTTCTTTTTTCTCTTCTCTTTTCTTTCTGTTCTGTTCTATTCTATTCTGTATCTCTTCTCTTCTCTCCTCTCCTCTCCTCTCCTCTCCTCTCCTTTCCTCTCTATTCTATTATTTCTTTTTTCTCTTCTCTTTTCTTTCTGTTCTGTTCTATTCTATTCTGTATCTCTTCTCTTCTCTCCTCTCCTCTCCTCTCCTCTCCTCTCCTCTCCTCTCCTCTCCTCTCCTTTCCTCTCTATTCTATTATTTCCTTTTTCTCTTCTCTTTTCTTTCTGTTCTGTTCTATTCTATTCTGTATCTCTCCTCTCCTCTCCTCTCCTCTCCTCTCCTCTCCTCTCCTCTCCTCTCCTCTCCTTTCCTCTCTATTCTATTATTTCTTTTTTCTCTTCTCTTTTCTTTCTGTTCTGTTCTATTCTATTCTGTATCTCTTCTCTTCTCTCCTCTCCTCTCCTCTCCTCTCCTCTCCTCTCCTCTCCTCTCCTCTCCTCTCCTCTCCTCTCCTTTCCTCTCTATTCTATTATTTCTTTTTTCTCTTCTATTTTCTTTCTGTTCTGTTCTATTCTATTCTGTATCTCTTCTCTCCTCTCCTCTCCTCTCCTCTCCTCTCCTCTCCTCTCCTCTCTATTCTATTATTTCTTTTTTCTCTTCTCTTTTCTTTCTGTTCTGTTCTATTCTATTCTGTATCTCTCCTCTCCTCTCCTCTCCTCTCCTCTCCTCTCCTCTCCTCTCCTCTCCTCTCCTCTCCTCTCCTCTCCTCTCCTCTCCTTTCCTCTCTATTCTATTATTTCTTTTTTCTCTTCTCTTTTCTTTCTGTTCTGTTCTATTCTATTCTGTATCTCTTCTCTTCTCTCCTCTCCTCTCCTCTCCTCTCCTCTCCTCTCCTCTCCTCTCCTCTCCTCTCCTTTCCTCTCTATTCTATTATTTCCTTTTTCTCTTCTCTTTTCTTTCTGTTCTGTTCTATTCTATTCTGTATCTCTTCTCTTCTCTTCTCTCCTCTCCTCTCCTCTCCTCTCCTCTCCTCTCCTCTCCTTTCCTCTCTATTCTATTATTTCCTTTTTCTCTTCTCTTTTCTTTCTGTTCTGTTCTATTCTATTCTGTATCTCTTCTCTCCTCTCCTCTCCTCTCCTCTCCTCTCCTCTCCTCTCCTCTCCTCTCCTCTCCTCTCCTCTCCTTTCCTCTCTATTCTATTATTTCCTTTTTCTCTTCTCTTTTCTTTCTGTTCTGTTCTATTCTATTCTGTATCTCTTCTCTTCTCTCCTCTCCTCTCCTCTCCTCTCCTCTCCTCTCCTCTCCTCTCCTCTCCTCTCCTCTCCTCTCCTCTCCTTTCCTCTCTATTCTATTATTTCCTTTTTCTCTTCTCTTTTCTTTCTGTTCTGTTCTATTCTATTCTGTATCTCTTCTCTTCTCTCCTCTCCTCTCCTCTCCTCTCCTCTCCTCTCCTCTCCTCTCCTTTCCTCTCTATTCTATTATTTCCTTTTTCTCTTCTCTTTTCTTCTCTTCTCTCCTCTCCTCTCCTCTCCTCTCCTCTCCTTTCCTCTCTATTCTATTATTTCTTTTTTCTCTTCTCTTTTCTTTCTGTTCTGTTCTATTCTATTCTGTATCTCTTCTCTTCTCTCCTCTCCTCTCCTCTCCTCTCCTCTCCTCTCCTCTCCTCTCCTCTCCTTTCCTCTCTATTCTATTATTTCCTTTTTCTCTTCTCTTTTCTTTCTGTTCTGTTCTATTCTATTCTGTATCTCTTCTCTTCTCTCCTCTCCTCTCCTCTCCTCTCCTCTCCTCTCCTCTCCTCTCCTCTCCTTTCCTCTCTATTCTATTATTTCCTTTTTCTCTTCTCTTTTCTTTCTGTTCTGTTCTATTCTATTCTGTATCTCTTCTCTCCTCTCCTCTCCTCTCCTCTCCTCTCCTCTCCTCTCCTCTCCTCTCCTCTCCTCTCCTCTCCTCTCCTCTCCTCTCCTCTCTATTCTATTATTTCTTTTTTCTCTTCTCTTTTCTTTCTGTTCTGTTCTATTCTATTCTGTCTCTTCTCTTCTCTTCTCTCCTCTCCTCTCCTCTCCTCTCCTCTCCTCTCTATTCTATTATTTCTTTTTTCTCTTCTCTTTTCTTTCTGTTCTGTTCTATTCTATTCTGTCTCTTCTCTTCTCTCCTCTCCTCTCCTCTCCTCTCCTCTCCTCTCCTCTCCTCTCCTTTCCTCTCTATTCTATTATTTCTTTTTTCTCTTCTCTTTTCTTTCTGTTCTGTTCTATTCTATTCTGTATCTCTTCTCTTCTCTCCTCTCCTCTCCTCTCCTCTCCTCTCCTCTCCTCTCCTCTCTATTCTATTATTTCTTTTTTCTCTTCTCTTTTCTTTCTGTTCTGTTCTATTCTATTCTGTCTCTTCTCTTCTCTTCTCTTCTCTCCTCTCCTCTCCTCTCCTCTCCTCTCCTCTCCTCTCCTCTCCTCTCTATTCTATTATTTCTTTTTTCTCTTCTCTTTTCTTTCTGTTCTGTTCTATTCTATTCTGTCTCTTCTCTTCTCTTCTCTCCTCTCCTCTCCTCTCCTCTCCTCTCCTCTCCTCTCCTCTCCTTTCCTCTCTATTCTATTATTTCTTTTTTCTCTTCTCTTTTCTTTCTGTTCTGTTCTATTCTATTCTGTATCTCTTCTCTCCTCTCCTCTCCTCTCCTCTCCTCTCCTCTCCTCTCCTCTCCTCTCCTCTCCTCTCCTCTCCTCTCTATTCTATTATTTCTTTTTTCTCTTCTCTTTTCTTTCTGTTCTGTTCTATTCTATTCTGTCTCTTCTCTCCTCTCCTCTCCTCTCCTCTCCTCTCCTCTCCTCTCCTCTCCTCTCCTCTCCTCTCCTCTCCTTTCCTCTCTATTCTATTATTTCTTTTTTCTCTTCTCTTTTCTTTCTGTTCTGTTCTATTCTATTCTGTCTCTTCTCTTCTCTCCTCTCCTCTCCTCTCCTCTCCTCTCCTCTCCTCTCCTCTCCTCTCCTCTCCTCTCCTCTCCTTTCCTCTCTATTCTATTATTTCTTTTTTCTCTTCTCTTTTCTTTCTGTTCTGTTCTATTCTATTCTGTCTCTTCTCTCCTCTCCTCTCCTCTCCTCTCCTCTCCTCTCCTCTCCTCTCTATTCTATTATTTCTTTTTTCTCTTCTCTTTTCTTTCTGTTCTGTTCTATTCTATTCTGTATCTCTTCTCTTCTCTCCTCTCCTCTCCTCTCCTCTCCTTTCCTCTCTATTCTATTATTTCTTTTTTCTCTTCTCTTTTCTTTCTGTTCTGTTCTATTCTATTCTGTCTCTTCTCTTCTCTTCTCTCCTCTCCTCTCCTCTCCTCTCCTCTCCTCTCCTCTCTATTCTATTATTTCTTTTTTCTCTTCTCTTTTCTTTCTGTTCTGTTCTATTCTATTCTGTCTCTTCTCTTCTCTTCTCTCCTCTCCTCTCCTCTCCTCTCCTCTCCTCTCCTCTCCTCTCCTCTCCTCTCCTCTCTATTCTATTATTTCTTTTTTCTCTTCTCTTTTCTTTCTGTTCTGTTCTATTCTATTCTGTCTCTTCTCTTCTCTTCTCTCCTCTCCTCTCCTCTCCTCTCCTCTCCTCTCCTCTCCTTTCCTCTCTATTCTATTATTTCTTTTTTCTCTTCTCTTTTCTTTCTGTTCTGTTCTATTCTATTCTGTCTCTTCTCTTCTCTCCTCTCCTCTCCTCTCCTCTCCTCTCCTCTCCTCTCTATTCTATTATTTCTTTTTTCTCTTCTCTTTTCTTTCTGTTCTGTTCTATTCTATTCTGTATCTCTTCTCTTCTCTTCTCTTCTCTTCTCTCCTCTCCTCTCCTCTCCTCTCCTCTCCTCTCCTCTCCTCTCCTTTCCTCTCTATTCTATTATTTCTTTTTTCTCTTCTCTTTTCTTTCTGTTCTGTTCTATTCTATTCTGTATCTCTTCTCTCCTCTCCTCTCCTCTCCTCTCCTCTCCTCTCCTCTCCTCTCCTCTCCTCTCCTCTCCTCTCCTCTCCTCTCCTCTCCTCTCTATTCTATTATTTCTTTTTTCTCTTCTCTTTTCTTTCTGTTCTGTTCTATTCTATTCTGTCTCTTCTCTTCTCTTCTCTCCTCTCCTCTCCTCTCCTGTCCTCTCCTCTCCTCTCCTCTCCTTTCCTCTCTATTCTATTATTTCTTTTTTCTCTTCTCTTTTCTTTCTGTTCTGTTCTATTCTATTCTGTATCTCTTCTCTTCTCTCCTCTCCTCTCCTCTCCTCTCCTCTCTATTCTATTATTTCTTTTTTCTCTTCTCTTTTCTTTCTGTTCTGTTCTATTCTATTCTGTCTCTTCTCTTCTCTTCTCTCCTCTCCTCTCCTCTCCTCTCCTCTCCTCTCCTCTCCTCTCCTCTCCTCTCTATTCTATTATTTCTTTTTTCTCTTCTCTTTTCTTTCTGTTCTGTTCTATTCTATTCTGTCTCTTCTCTCCTCTCCTCTCCTCTCCTCTCCTCTCCTCTCCTCTCCTCTCCTCTCCTCTCCTCTCCTCTCCTCTCCTCTCTATTCTATTATTTCTTTTTTCTCTTCTCTTTTCTTTCTGTTCTGTTCTATTCTATTCTGTCTCTTCTCTTCTCTTCTCTTCTCTCCTCTCCTCTCCTCTCCTCTCCTCTCCTCTCCTCTCCTCTCCTCTCCTCTCCTCTCCTCTCCTCTCCTCTCCTCTCCTCTCCTCTCCTCTCCTCTCCTCTCCTCTCCTCTCCTCTCCTCTCCTCTCTATTCTATTATTTCTTTTTTCTCTTCTCTTTTCTTTCTGTTCTGTTCTATTCTATTCTGTCTCTTCTCTTCTCTTCTCTTCTCTTCTCTCCTCTCCTCTCCTCTCCTCTCCTCTCCTCTCCTCTCCTCTCCTCTCCTCTCCTCTCCTCTCCTCTCCTCTCCTCTCCTCTCCTCTCCTCTCCTCTCCTCTCCTCTCCTCTCCTCTCTATTCTATTATTTCTTTTTTCTCTTCTCTTTTCTTTCTGTTCTGTTCTATTCTATTCTGTATCTCTTCTCTTCTCTTTTCTTCTCTCCTCTCCTCTCCTCTCCTTTCCTCTCTATTCTATTATTTCTTTTTTCTCTTCTCTTTTCTTTCTGTTCTGTTCTATTCTATTCTGTATCTCTTCTCTTCTCTTTTCTTCTCTCCTCTCCTCTCCTCTCCTCTCCTTTCCTCTCTATTCTATTATTTCTTTTTTCTCTTCTCTTTTCTTTCTGTTCTGTTCTATTCTATTCTGTATCTCTTCTCTTCTCTTCTCTCCTCTCCTCTCCTCTCCTCTCCTCTCCTCTCCTCTCCTCTCCTCTCCTCTCCTCTCCTCTCCTCTCCTCTCCTCTCCTCTCCTCTCCTCTCCTCTCCTTTCCTCTCTATTCTATTATTTCTTTTTTCTCTTCTCTTTTCTTTCTGTTCTGTTCTATTCTATTCTGTATCTCTTCTCTTCTCTCCTCTCCTCTCCTCTCCTCTCCTCTCCTCTCCTTTCCTCTCTATTCTATTATTTCTTTTTTCTCTTCTCTTTTCTTTCTGTTCTGTTCTATTCTATTCTGTATCTCTTCTCTCCTCTCCTCTCCTCTCCTCTCCTCTCCTCTCCTCTCCTCTCCTCTCCTCTCCTCTCCTTTCCTCTCTATTCTATTATTTCTTTTTTCTCTTCTCTTTTCTTTCTGTTCTGTTCTATTCTATTCTGTATCTCCTCTCCTCTCCTCTCCTCTCCTCTATACTCTACTCTACCCTACTCTACTCTATTGTTCTATTCCACTGTTGGCGAATCTTTTCGGCACTGAGTATCGAAACAGGAGTGCGTGCATACGTCCCGGAAACTGGCTGCTCTTCTGGTTTCCGGCATGCACATGCGCACCGGCCAGCTGGTCTTCCAGTTTCTGGCACACATGTGCGCGCGAAGACCACCTGGCCAGTGCACATGCTGGAACCCGGAAGAGCAACAGGCGACGGCTGGCGTGCCCAGAGAGATTGCTCTGTGTGCCACTTCCGGCACACATGCCATAGGTTCGCCATCACGGTTCTATTCACTTCATTTGTCTGAAGTGGTGTAGGGTTTCCTGCCTAAGCAGGGGGTTGAACTAGAAGACCTCCAAGGTCCCTTCCAACTCTGTTATTCTATTCCACTCCACTCCACTCCCTATATTCTATTCTGACAAGCAAATTCCATGGGGGAAGCCGGATTTACTTAATGACCGTGAGATTCGCTTAACAAGTGCAGTGTTTCGCTTAACCACCATGGCCCAAAAGATCGTAAAAACAGGTGTACCACTTAACAACCAATTTGCTTAGCTATGGAAATTCTGTTCCAAAATGCGGTCGTAAATTGAGGACTATGTGTATTTGCAGACTGGGGTTTTTTTGTGGTTTTTTTTTTTTTTTTTTTTTTGCAAAATTGTTTGGCAAAGTTGGCTGGGGAATTCTCGGAGTTGCTTTATGAGAAGAGCCACGATAGAAAGTTTCCCTCTCGTAACCCAGTTTGTCGCTTGCATCTTATTCTGCTTTACTTTCAAATCAATTTGTTCTGCTTTGGAACCCTGTTTGTGCAATTTTATTTACGGCTTGTTATTTAGGCTCCTTGCTGTTATCTCTGATTTTCAGGAATCTTTGGGGGTTTCTTTTTTTTTCATTCCCGCCGTGGATGTTTTAATTGCAAGTTTCTTTATCTGGAGGTTGGAATCTCTAAACCGCGTGAATCTTTATCGATTGGGCAGCCGACAAGCAGCCAGAAGGAATGAATAAATAAAGAGATGAAAAACCATTGCCCGAACAGAGGCCGGCTTCTGATTCATCACCACTTGGGGAAAAAAAAGAAGATGAAATGGCCACTTTTAATCAGAATGAAGCAGACACGGGACAGGAGAGAGGAGAGGCCTGAGACAAATAAAAAGGAGGAGTTCATGAGCGTTAATTCAGAAAGCGTGCAGAAGACAAGAATGAACTGATGGTGTTACCTAGTTCGGTCATGAAATGTCTGCAAGGAAACAGTCAAACTCAAGAGAGCACCAAGGACCCCACAGCCCTCCTCCTCCTCCTCCTCCTCCTCCTCTCTGCAAACCCCATTCCCTTCTAGCACTGATGATGTTCCCTAGCTGGGTCATGAAATATCTGCAAGGAAACCATCAAGCTCAGAGAGTACCAAGAATCCAACTCTCCTCCTCCACCCTCCACCACCCTCCTCCTCCTCCTCCTCTCCACAAACCCCTCTTCCTTCTAGCACTGATGATGTTACCTAGTTTGGTAATAAAACATCTGCAAGAAAACCATCAAGCTCAGAGAGCACCAAGGACCCTACAGTCCTCCTCCTCCTCCTCCTCCTCCTCCTCCTCCTCCTCCTCCTCCTCCTCCTCCTCCTCCTCCTCCTCCTCCTCCTCCCAGCAAACCTCTATCCCTTCTAGCACTGATGATCTTACCTAGTTGGATCATGAAAGGTCTGCAAGAAAACCACCAAGCTCAGAGAGCATCAAGTATCCAACAATCCTCCTTCTCCTCCTCTCCCTTCCAGCACTGATGATGTTCCCTAGTTGGGTCATGAAATGTCTGCAAGAAAACAACTAAGCTCAGAGAGCACCAAGGACCCCACAGTCCTCCTCCTCCTCCTCCTCCTCCTCTTCCTCCTCCTCTGCACAAGCCCCCCTCCGTTCTAGCACTGATGTTGTTAACCTTTTCATATCTTCATCTGAACATTGGAAGTCTCCTTTTCTACAACCAAGTTTAAAGCCTTTTTTTTTAACTAGCTGAATTTTAACGCCTCCGATTTCTTTCGGGACGGAGCTTCTTTCTGCTTTTTCAGCCAAAGCTGATCAGGATAGATCACCTTGCCAAAAATAAATGAATGAAAAAAATCCAGGCGTAAGATAAACAGAAACCACCGGCGCGTCCATCTGTAAAATCTGAAACCTTCCAAGCGGTTCAGCTTAAAGAGTATCTTCAGGAACGTCAACCAGAGAATAAAATAAATGTCCCAGTTTCCCACCCCACCCCCTTTATCAATTCCTTATCAAAACGGCAAATGAACTTCATGAGAAATTAGAGCCTGGCTGAGTTAGGAATCATAGAATCATTGGGCTGGATGCAGCGGTCAAATCTGCTTGCCTTCCTTACCGGTTCGGAAGTGCGCATTTTGCGCGCCACTCGAGCACCCTCTGCGCATGAGCAGAAGGCTTTGTGCATGCGCAGACGGTTTAAAAAAAGAAAATGGCGACGTCGGGGTGGGTGGGCGGAGCCTCGTGCTGCCACCGCTACCGGTTCTCCGAAACCACCGGCAGCTGCCACTACTGTACGCCCGGACCGGGACGAACCGGTAGCATTTCACCCCTGCCTGGATGGGACCCTGGAGGTCTTCTAGTCCAACCCAGGAGAGTAGGCACATGATGCTCTTGGTGGCTAGCACTTTTTTCTTCAACACCCAGGCAGGAGGACTGCAACCGGGGATCTTCTGAGAAGGCGTTGCCACCATTATTCAAGAGGTATGTGTCTCATCCTTGGCTGCTTTAAGAGATGTGGACTTCAACTCCCAGAATCCCCCAGCCACCATTGGAATTCTGGGAGTCGAAGTCCACAGTCAAAGCTGGCTGAGGAATTCTGGGAGTTGAAGTCCACAAGTCTTAAAGTTGCCAAGATTGGAGACCCCAGGTCATGGTTGTCCCAAAGATGTTTTTTCAAGAGGCAACTGGACTTTCTTGTTTTTTCTTTTGAAGACGTTTCGCTTCTCATCCAAGAAGCTTCTTCAGCTCTGACAGAACAGTGGGGAATGGAAGGATTTATATTCCTTACAGAGCTGAAGAAGCTTCTTGGATGAGAAGCGAAACGTCTTCAAAAGAAAAACCAAGGAAGTCCAGTTGCCTCCTGAAAAAGCACCTTTGGGACAACCCTGACCTGGATGACTGAGAATCTCTACAGACTTTTAGCTATACAATTTGGGATGAAGAACCTTGGAATGGTGTGGGAGTAGGAATGGATTTCCAGAGGAAAAATGGCAGACTATAGGAACCATTTGCACCACTCAGGTGACCCTGAGGACACAGACAAACCACCAACGACGAATCTGCATACAGACGGGAGGTTGAACAACTAGCCTTGTGGTGCAACCGGAACAATCTTGAACTAAACACACTCAAAACCGTAGAAATGGTGGTAGATTTGAAGAGAAACCCTCCCATACTATCACCTCTTACAATACTAGACAACACAGTATCAACAGTAGAGACCTTCAAGTTTCTAGGTTCTATCATATCTCAAGACTTAAAATTGTCACCTAACATCAAAAACGTCATCAAAAAAGCACAACGAAGAATGTTCTTTCTGCGCCAACTCAGGAAGCTCAAACTGCCCAAGGAGCTGCTGATCCGGTTCTACAGAGGAATCATTGAGTCTGTCATCTGCACCTCTATAACTGTCTGGTTCGGTTCTGCAACCCAACAAGACAGACACAGAAAAAAGCAATTGCTACCGACCTGCCTTCCATTGAGGATCTGTATACTGCACGAGTCAAAAAGAGGGCCGTGAAAATATCTACAGACCCCTCACATCCTGGACATAAATTGTTTCAACTCCTACCCTCAAAACGTCGCTATAGAGCACTGCAAACCAGAACAACTAGACACAAGAACAGTTTTTTCCCAAACGCCATCATTCTGCTAAACAAATAATTCGCTCACCATTGTCAAACTATTCACTAAGGCTGCATTACTATTACTATTACTATTAGTCTTCTCATCGTTCCTATTACCTATCTCCTTTTCTACGTATGACTGTAACCTTGTTGCTTGTACCTTTACAATTTATACTGTTTTATTTAGTTTCCTAGTATGATTTGATTGCTTATTAGTAACCTGTGACTATCACTAAGTCTTGTATCTTATGAGTCTTGATGAATGTGTTTTCCCCCCTCTTTTATGTACACTGAGAGCATATGCACCAAAGATAAATTCCTTGTGTGTCCAATCACACTTGGCCAATAAAGAATTAAGAAGTGGCCTCAACGACCCTCTAAAAGGATGCAACTGACCAGCTGTCTGCAAGGAGTATCAATCCTTCCATCCCCCACCATCCAGTCAGAGCTGAAGAAGCTTCTTGGAGGAGAAGCGAAACGTCTTCAAAGAAAAAACAAGAAAGTCCAGTTGCCTCCTGAAAAAAGCAGCTTTGGGATAATCTGGAAGTGAACTATGAGAAAGTCCACTTCTTGGCTTCCAGCAAACAAGTGTCTCCAAGACAGGACGTCCTCTCCAGGTTATCTTCTCATGGATCTCTGGACCTGTTATTCTGCGGAAATTGGAAGCTTGTCCAGAGCCACAATACAGATAGTCCTCGACTTACAACAGTTCATTTAGTGACCATCCAAAGTTACAATGGCACTGAAAAAAAGTGACTAATGAGCGTTTTTCACCCAACCGTTGCCGCATCCCCACGGTCACGTGATCAAAATTCAGACGCTCGGCAACTGACTCACATTTATGACGGTCGCAGTGTCCCTGGGTCACATGATCCTCTTTATACGACTTTCTGACCAAGCCAGGTCAACGGGGAAGCTGGCTTCACTTAACAACCCTGTTACTAACTTAACAACTGCAGTGATTCAGCGGAAATTAACAGCTGTGTCAAGAAAGGTTGTAAAATGGGGCAAAACCCACTTAACAACTGTCTCACTTAATAACAGAAATTTTGGCCTCCCTTATGCGTCCAAGTCGAGCCAGTCATAAATACGAGCCAGTTGCCAAGCACCTGAATTTTGAGCATGTGACCTTGGGGATGCTGCAATGGTCGTAAGTGTGAAAAACGGTCCCACGTCACTTTTCCCAATGCCATTGCAGCTTCAAACGGTCACTGAGCGAATTGCTTATGTGCACACGATCCTGTCTGCACCCTGCTTTGAACTGACCGACTATAAAAGCAGGATAAAAATAAAATGCATGGGGGAAAAAAAATTAAATACCTGCATTCTCTCTATTTCTCTTCCTCCCCACCTTATTTTTAATTCCTTTGTCTTCCTATTTTCTCACTCCTGTTCTGCACTGTTATGATGGGTCTATGTGGGCGGATGAGTTTAACAGAGAAATATAAGCAGCTGCCTCGATTTTAAATTAGATATTGGAGGATTGAAAGCCACAATCTGTACAATTATCTATCTGCAGTAGCCCGCCTGGTTCGCCTGGAAGTTATTTTCATTTTTAGCAGGGACCTCCCAGGTTGCCCTGCTAGCTTATTAATTCACGGAACGGGTGCAATTAATGGGGAGGGATGCAGAATTGGCTTTAATTGATGATTTAAGGGCAAACATTCCCTGTCCCCCCCCCCCCCAAATACCAACTATTTCAATGTGATGGCAAAAATAACAACAAACGTCTCTTTTCATTAGGATGGTTGCAAAATGACACATTTTTTGTGGAAGAGAGATCTGGATCTCGCTTCAATCGATCAATCTTGGATTGGAATGGCTCCATTCGGAATTTCTCCTAACCAGCCCTTGCGGTGAGGAACATTCATTTCATGTACCGTATTTTTCAGAGTATAAGACGCACCTTTTTCCTCCCTAAAAGTGGCTGAAAATTTGGGTGCGTCTTATACTTCGAATGTAGCTTTTTTTTCCAGCCCTAACTAGGTGCTAACAGATCTTCCCAGCTCTTACCTTGCAGGCTTTTTCATTGTTACTCTCTCCAAAGAATGTTTTTCCAGCCCTAAGTCTTTGCAGGGTTTTTTTTTTCATTGCTCTACTTGCTCCAAAGAAGTTTTTTTCTAGCCCTAACCAGGTGCTAACTATCTTCCCAGCTCTTACTGGCTTGCAGGTTCTTTCATTGTTATTCTCTCAGAAGAAGGTTTTTTTAAGTCCTAACCAGGGGATAAAATAATGTGCTGAAGCTGACCAGACTAAGGATGCTAGCCAGATGAATACCTGGTAGGCAGATTGTTTTCCCCTATTTTCCTCCCCAAAAACTAAGGTGCGTCTTATACTCCGGTGCATCTTATACTCCGAAAAATACGGTATGTAAAAATGATTCGCTTAATGACCGTTCAAAGTTACAACGCTGAAAAAAAGGTGACTTACGGTCGTTTTTCACACGACCACGGCAGCCGCCCCGTGGTTGCGTGATCAAATGCAGACAGTTGGCAACTGACTCGTATTTATGACGGTGGCAGTGTTCCGGCCGGGGTCACGTGATCCCATTCTGCGAACTTCTGATGAGCAGTCAGAATAACAGAATAACAGAAGAGTTGGAAGGGACCTTGGAGGTCATCTAGTCCAACCCCCCCCCCAAGCAGGAGACCCTACACCCGTAATGGCAAACCTATGGCATGCATGCCACAGGTGGCACGCAGAGCCCTCTCTTTGGGCACATGAGCCGTTGCCCCAGCTCAGCTCTGCCAGCCGACTGGTTTTCTGGTCTCTGTCACGCATTCATGGAGGGCAGGGCGCATGCGGGAGACACGTGCGCATCAGTGGTGGGTTCCTACCAGTGCGGTCCACTCTATAGCACCGGTAGCAGCCCGCTAGTGACGTCACAGTATCGGTGCGGTCAGTTGCCGGTGCCTGGGAGCCGCCATTTTTTTAAAAAAAAAAGTTTAATTTTTTTTTTGAAATTTTCTTCTGCACATGCCCAGAAGCCGAGCTTCTTTTAACAGTCCTCAATATTTTCGTCTAAGGAATCAATGACTGAAACCAAAAATGCTGTATGAGACTTGCTTGTCTTTTAACTATAGCATTTTCTGCATATAAAGGTTGCTGTGTTGCCATGGTGTAACACGCACTTTGTATGCAAAGCTTTTCATGTAAGGTATAAAATAGCAAAAACAGTAGTAACATCTCTCTGAAATAACTAATATATGACCGGCAAGCCACGCCCACCCGGTCACATGGCTGGCAAGCCACACCCACAAAATAAGCCACGCCCACAGAGTGGTAGTAAAAAAAATTAGGAACCCGCCCCTGGTGCGCATGCGAGGGAGGCAGGGCGCATGTGGTGGGGTGTCACGCACGCATTGCATTATGGGTGTGTGTGCGTGCGCGTGTGGTTTTGGCACTCGGCGCCGAAAATGTTAGCCATCACTGCCCTACACCATTTCTGACAGATGGCAGCAGTCCAGTCAATAGAGAAGCCAGATTCACTTAACAACCGGGTGACTTACTTAACAACTGCAATGATCCACTTAACTACGGTGGGCAGGAAGGTCATAATGTGGGGCAAAATTCACTCAATAACTGTCTCCCTTAGCAATGGAAATTTGGGGCTCCGTTGCGGTTGTAAGTCGAGGACTTCCTGAATAGCATGAGTAGGGGATTAGTAAACCATGAGTAACAATGCTTCCAACTTCTGGCTTAGAGTAGAGTAGTGATATTGGATTTACAGTCAACCCTTTTTTTCTCTGTCCCTTACATATTATGATGTTATATATTATTGTATCAATTGTTTTATTCTACGAACTGCACTTAGTTAGAAATGCCTAATAAATAAATTATTGCTGTTAGCAAGCCCGAGAGAACACGAGGGCAGAAGAGGACAAATTTTATTTATTTAAAGTCTTGTGTGGGTTTTTCCCCCTCTCCTGTCAAAAACACAGCGTTTGGTACTAAGGAAGTTGTGAAATGATGGCAATTACAGGCACAGTATGAAGCACCCTTAAAGCACCCTTACAGTATGAAGCACCCTTAAAAAAAACAACCACCACTTTTTTACTGATAGTAGAAAAATACTTTCCCCTTTTAGGTCTTTCATAATTCCAAATGGAGTGAAAAGGTGAACTGAAAAAGCCTGCTAACATTTATTTTACAAGCCAGCTTGAAATGCACTGAAGGCAAGGGGCAAGGGGCGGTCCTTGACGTACGACCGATTGCTTAGCGTCACTGGGCGAGAACAGACAGCTTTCTGCAAAAGGAGCTGCAGAAATACTGTGCATAAAGAGACCCATCCTTTGGGTGCAGGGAGAGGCGAGGAGGGGGAATAAAAAGGAGCAAATTAATTCAGGAAGATACCAATAGACACGAATGAACTGATGATGTTCCCTAGTTGGGTCATGAAACGTCTGCAAGAAAAGAACCAAGCTCAGAGAGCACCAAGGATCCCCCACAGTTTTCCTCCTCCTCTTCCTCCTCTCCACAAACCCCCTCCCTTCTTGAACTGAAAGGGTTACCTAGTTGGGTCACCCAGCTGGCTTTCATAGCTAAGGCAGGACTAGAACTCCCCGTCTCCTGATGACTGGCTCAAGTTGACCTTGATGATGATCCTCACTCAGTAAAGGACCTTGGAGTACTCATCTCCAACGATCTAAGTGCCAGAGCCCACTGCAACAACATAGCCAAGAAGGCATTAAGAGTGGTTAACCTAATCTTGCGTAGCTTCTTCTCTGGTAACATTGTACTCTTAACCAGAGCATACAAAACATTTGCTAGACCGATTCTTGAATACAGCTCATCAGTCTGGAACCCACACTACTTATCAGACATTAACACAACTGAGAATGTCCAGAGATACTTCACAAGAAGAGTATTACATTCCTCTGTTCACAACAGAATTCCTTATGAAACCAGACTTGAAATTTTGGGACTTGAAAATGTAGAACTCCGCCGCCTTCGATCTCACCTAAGTGTAGCTCACAAAATTATCTGCCTCAATGTCCTACCTGTTAACGACTACTTCAGCTTCAACCGCAATAATACACGAGCTCACAACAGATACAAACTTAATGTAAACCGCTCCAGACTTGATTGCAAAAAATTCGACTTCAACAACAGAGTGGTCAATGCCTGGAACACTTTACCTGACTCAGTAGTTTCTTCCCCAAATCCCAAAAACTTCAACCTCGGATTATCTACCATCGACCTCACCCCATCCCTAAGAGGTCGGTAAGGGGTGTGCATAAGCGCACAATCGTGCCTACCGTTCCTGTCCTAATGTACACATATATTCATACCTCTTTTACTCTTATTCATGCTTGTACTATTACATATACTGTTTATACTTTGCTTATAACCATATATGCTCTTTCGTGGTTAAGGCATGTCACGATGTGAATATTGTCATTTGTGCATCTCTATGTTTTTCTACTGTTTCTTGTATTTATGGTCAAGCAGACGTATGATATGTTCTATTACGCATGCCTGCATTCCTGAAGTCAACTCCTTCCTTTCTCTCCGCCATTTCTGCCGAAGGTAGAAGTGATTTATTCATTAGCCGATAAAAATGTAGCTTAATAAGGATTCTTTTTATTATTTTCTACTGAAATAAATATTTTGTTAATTAGATTTGAATCTCGGTTTTATTTTCTAAGTAAGGATGACTTCAAAAGGGAAGCAAAGATCCATCGACCTCCGGAGGATTTATTCCTCCCGCTCACAAGGCAGGACTTGAACTCATGGTCTACCTGCTTTCTAGCCTGGTGCTTTAACCACTAGACCAAACTGACTGTCCAGTGATCAGCTAGTAAACCAGCTCAATTTTATTCCTGTATTTACAGGGGTCCATAAACTTTGCAACTTTAAGACTTGTGGACTTAAACTCCCAGAATTCTCCAGCCAGCTATGCTGGCTGGAGAATTCTGGGAGTTGAAGTCCACAAATCTTAAAGTTGGGAAGGTTGAAGACCTCTGCTAATATTTGTCTCTCTCCAGCTTATCTTCAGTACAACACACGAGATGATTTCTAGGCCCCTCAATAAGACAGATTCAGGAGATTAATTTTTTTTAAAAAAAAGTGTATTTATGAAAGCAGAACTGGGAAGAATTTTTCTGCTCAAAACGCTGACTTGCCTCCTTCCAGAAAGTTTTCTTCCGCCACGCCATGCAAAGCAACCGGCATCGTTTTTATAATGCTGCAATATAATTTTAATCATAGTTTTAATTGCCATAAGCTCCCTTGAGTGCCCTTCGTTATATTAATTTCCGGGGTGGGAAGGGAAGGGATGTAAATTTAAATAAAGTAATATTAAAGGAAAACTCAAATTGCTGCCAGTTTGCGAGCCGGTCTCGTTGCTGAATTTGCAGGCAGTCACAGGCTCCTTTCCTTCTTTGCAGACCAGGCAGAGAACTCCATTTTTCAGCTTAAAAGCTGGGGAATGGGTACGTGAGGAAGTAAAAAGGAGGACTGGGGTCACCGTTTGTTGGGAATTGTGGTATTCTCTGAGCTTGGTTGTTTTCGTGCAGACGTTTCCTGAACCCAAGGAGGTAACATGATCAGTGCTAGAAGGGAAGGTGGTTTGTGGAATGGAGGAGGAAGAAGATAGGAGGAACAGGAGGAGGAGGAGAAAGGGAGGAGGAAGAGAATGGAGCAAGGAAGAAGAGAAGGAGGAAAGAGGAAGAAGGGTAAGGAAGGAGGAAGAGGAGGAAGAAGAAAAAGGAAGGAGGAGGAGGAGAAAGGGAGGTGGAGGAGGAGAAAGGGAGGAGGAAGAGAATGGAGCAAGGAAGAAGAGAAGGAGGAAAGAGGAAGAAGGGTAAGGAAGGAGGAAGAGGAGGAAGAAGAAAAAGGAAGGAGGAGGAGGAGAAAGGGAGGAGGAGGAGGAGAAAGGGAGGAGGAAGAGAATGGAGCAAGGAAGAAGAGAAGGAGGAAAGAGGAAGAAGGGTAAGGAAGGAGGAAGAGGAGGAAGAAGAA
Source organism: Diadophis punctatus similis (assembly GCA_023053685.1). Classification (NCBI taxonomy): domain Eukaryota; kingdom Metazoa; phylum Chordata; class Lepidosauria; order Squamata; family Dipsadidae; genus Diadophis; species Diadophis punctatus. Next base: position 2,063,269 of record JALIGW010000036.1, on the reverse strand, counting down.
AAAGGAAGGAGGAGGAGGAGAAAGGGAGGTGGAGGAGGAGAAAGGGAGGAGGAAGAGAATGGAGCAAGGAAGAAGAGAAGGAGGAAAGAGGAAGAAGGGTAAGGAAGGAGGAAGAGGAGGAAGAAGAAAAAGGAAGGAGGAGGAGGAGAAAGGGAGGTGGAGGAGGAGAAAGGGAGGAGGAAGAGAATGGAGCGAGGAAGAAGAGAAGGAGGATAGAGGAAGAAGGGAAAGGAAGGAGGAAGAGGAGGAAGAGGAAAAAGGGAGGAGGAGGCGAAAGGGAGGTGGAGGAGGAGAAAGGAAGGAGGAAGAGGAGGAAGAGGAAAAAGGAAGGAGGAGGAGAAAGGAAGGAGGAAGAGGAGGACAACTGTGGGATGCTTGGTGTTCTCTGAGCTGGGTTGTTTCTTCTTAGAAATGGATGGAAGCTTCGGATGGAAGCTGACCAAGGAGAGATTCAACCTGGAAGTGAGGAGAAACTTTCTGACGGTGAGAGCGATCAGCCAGTGGAACAGCTTGCCACCGGAGGTCGTGAGAGCCCCAACACTTGCTACCTTCAAGGAGAGACTGGACTGCCATCTGTCTCAAATGGTGTGGAAACTCCTGCTTGAGCAGGGGGTTGGACTAGATGACCTACAAGGTCCCTTCCGACTCTAATAATAAATCTAAATCTTAGAAGGAGGGAAGGAAGGAAAGATTGGGGAAGGGAAGGGAAGAAAGGAGAGAGGGAGGAAGAACGAAGGCGGGAAAGAGGGAGGAAGAGAGGAAAGGAAGGGGGCAGAAGGCAGGGAGGGAGGGAAGAAGGAAGGAAGAAAGAAAGGAAGGAAGGAATAAAGGAAAGATTGGGGAAGAGAAGGGAAGGAAATAAAGAAGAGAGGGGCAGGGAGGGACAGTGGGAAGAAGGATGGAAGGACTGAGAAGGGGAGAGAAGGATGGAAAGAAAGAAAGGAGGGAGGGGAGGGGAGAGGAAGGGGGCACTGGGGATATCTGGATCCCTTCTCTCAGCACCAGGCACATCATCTGAGGAGGAGGAGGAGGAGGAGGGCACGGGTCCGAAAACAAGCTGCTCTTTGCAAATCTTGTGACCAAAAAGCGTTTTTTCCGATTCAGTGCCACGGAGGAAACTCTGTGATTATATACAATGTTCCCCCAGGGAAGGCCAAGCGGGAAAATGTCCTTAACTGGCAGGAAAAGCTGCTAACACACACACACACACATACATACACACACACACACACACACACACACACACACACACACACACACACACACACAAAGAGGCCCAGAGGTGGGCCTCCTCTTCGCCACAAGCCCTGCCCCATCGACAGCGGGGGCGGCGGGGGGGGGTAGAGAAACACCGGGAGGCAGGACACCCTGACCTCGGATGGACTGCTAACACACTGACCGTTGTGCCAGTGTGCTAGCTGTTAAATATCAGCTGTTGTGTATGTATCAAGAACAACTCAGCCCACAGGATGCCTCAAGGTTCAGGATCCAGGTGTGGATTTTCTCTTGGGATTCAGGAAGAACAAAAAAAAAAAATGTTTTTGGGGGTGGGTGGGGGAGGGAGGGCTGCAACAAAAGGGGAAAGCGAGCTTATTTGGAAAACCCAAACACAGGCAGCAAAATCATGCTTTTTTTAAAAAAAAAAAAAACCACCCACATCCACACCCACAAAGCGGAAATCAAGGCAGATGGTGTTTGCAGAAAACAAGAATCGGAGCCAAAGGGGGGAGGAGGGGGGAGGCCTTTCGTGACCCTCGGGGTGGGTCGGGAAAGGGTGGGAGCTGTTTTTAAGCAGGGTGGGAAAGGGGAAACCCCAAAAGAAAAGATGGGGCTGGCTTGCTTTTCGTGCACAAGGAAGAAAAGTCGAAGAAGGATCTCACACCGAGGGGCCTCCCCCGTGCTGCATTGCAGTCTTGGCCGGCGTGGACTACAATCTGCATCATCCACAGCCAGCCGAGCCAAGGTTTAGCCTTGGCAATGACGGCCTATGAATCATCCGTTGTTGGTTGTGGTTTTTTTTTTTTTTTTTACTGAAGGTCTTAAAAGGCTCACAATGAATGAGCTAAGGCTCACAATGAACAAAGGCTTGCGACAAAAGTAAAAAGTAAACAAAAAAAGCTTCTTCCAACATATTAAAAACAAGAAAAAAGTCAAGGAAACAATTGATCCATTGCAGGGAGAAAGTGGCAAAAAGGTGACAAGCAACAGGGAGAAAGCAGAGCTACTTAACACGCTTTTTGCATCTGTCTTTACACAAAGGGAAAAGACAGTCCAACCTATCAAAAACAGCATCACAAAAAAACATATTAGGAACACAAGTTAAAATAGGGGAAAAATGGTAAGTGAACACCTGTCCACCCTAGACGATTTCAAATCACCAGGACCGGATGGATTACACCCCAAGGTTCTGAAGGAACTGGCAGATGAGATCTCAGAACCACTGAACTATATCTTTCAAAGATCCTGGAGCACCAGGGAACTGCCAGAGGACTGGAAAAGAGCTGATGTAGTTCCCATCTTCAAAAAAGGGGAAAAAATAGATCCAGGAAACTACAGACCTATCAGCCTGACCTCAATACCAGGGAAGATTCTGGAAAAGATAATCAAGCAACGAATCAATGAACACCTAGAAGCAAACACAGTAATAACCAAAAGCCAACATGGGTTTGTCAAAAACAGATCATGCCAGACTAATCTTATTACATTCTTTGACAAAGTGACAAAATTAGTGGACCAGAGGAATGCTGTCGATGTGGTTTACTTGGACTTCAGTAAGGCATTTGACAAAGTAGATCATAACCTACTACTAGATAAAGTAGAAAAATGTGGGATGGACAGCACCACCACCAGATGGATTCAAAACTGGCTAACCAACCGCACTCAACGTGTAGTGCTCAATGGAACTGCATCTACATGGAGGGAAGTATGCAGTGGGGTACCCCAAGGCTCTGTTTTAGGCCCAGTACTCTTCAACATCTTCACCAATGACTTGGACGAGGGGATAGATGGGGAACTCATCAAATTTGCAGATGACACCAAACTGGCAGGAATAGCCAACTCTCCAGAAGATAGGCTCAAGATACAGAAGGATCTTGACAGACTTGAACATTGGGCGCTATCAAACAAAATGAAATTCAATGGTGAAAAAAGTAAGGTTCTACATTTAGGCAAGAAAAACAAAATGCACAGGTACAGTATATGTGGTACCTTGCTCAACAGTAGTAACTGTGAGAGGGATCTTGGAGTCCTAGTGGACAACCGTTTAAATGTGAGCCAGCCGTGTGCAGCAGCTGCCAAAAAAGCCAACACAGTTCTAGGCTGCATTAACAGAGGGATAGAATCAGTGCTAGAAGGAAGAGGGGTTTGTGGAGAGGAGAAGGGTGGTGGTGGTGGAGGAGGGTTGGATACTTGGTACTCTCTGAGCTTGATGGTTTCCTTGCAGATATTTCATGACCCAACTAGGGAATGTGACGATGAAAGGAACCATGTGCTAAATACACAGATGAGGTAGTGAGGAGGAGGAGGAGGGCCAAAGCAGGGAGAGCCAGGTTCATTAAACACTTGCAACATTACATTACTTAATACGTCCTGCAATACTTTATACATCTATGCTGGTAGTCCATCTGGTCTCACCTGAGACCCAGGTTAGTGGCTCAACTGAACAAAGAAATGGGAACAAGTTTCTTCTTCTTCTTCTTCTTCTTCTTCTTCTTCTTCTTCTTCTTCTTCTTCTTCTTCTTCTTCTTCTTCTTCTTCTTCCTTCCTCCTTCCTTCCTCTCCTTCTCCTTCTCCTCCTTCCTCCTTCCTCCTTCCTCCTTCCTCCCTCTCCTTCTCCTTCTCCTACTCCTGCCCACAAAAAAGAAGGGGGTCCACCTGTTCTCCAAAGCCCCTGAAGGCAGGACAAGAAGAAATGGATGGAAACGTATCAAGGAGAGAAGCAACCTGGAATGAAGGAGAAATTTCCTGACAGTGAGGACAAGTAATCAGTGGAACTGCTTCTCTCCAGAAGTTGTGGGTGATCCATCACTGGTGGCTTTTTAAGAAGAGGCTGGACAGCCATTTGTCCGGAATGGATTTCCTGCTTGAGGAGAGGGTTGGACTAGAAGACCTCCAAGGTCCCTTCCAACTCTGTTATTCTGTTATTCCTCCTCCTCTTTTCTCCTTCCTCCTCTCCTTCTCCTCCTCTCCTCCTCCTCCTCTTCTCCTTCTTCCTTCTCCTTTCTCTTTGTCTTCTACCTCCTCCTCTTCCTTCTCTCCTTCCTCTTCACATCCTCCTCCACCTTTTCCCCTCACTGACAATTTTTTCCCAGGGGCACCTGTCTCCCACCTGGTCCTTGAGGTGTTCTAACAGTGCCCCCACCCCCTTCATCACAGTCACTGTATTCCAAGAAAAGGCTTCAATTTAGGGCAGTTGTGAACTCTCCAGGATTTTTCTTTTTCTGTCACATCACATTTGTTAATCGATATTTCTTCTTATTCCCCCACCCCCGTCCATTACTTTGGATATATATATAATCTCATATATATGAGAGCTTAATTGGAAAAATAAATCCATCGTAACCTGATCGAGTGCCAGCCCACAAAATGGCATCATATTTGTTTTCCCAGAATGCATCGGGGCGCCATAGATATTCTCAGAAAAAAAATGGCGGGGGGGAGCTGGACACCCTCCCCCCCTCACTTGTGAGCCCCCACGAGACGCTCTCAAAATGGCTGAAGCCTTCCCCCATCCCCAAACATTTGATGATATCCGGCACGGAGGATGGTTCCCTGCCATTAAACGAAGGCCTGGCGTTTCTCCAAAGCCCATTTTGGTCTTATGAAGGAATATGATATGCCCGTTAGGTTCGCGTTTGGGATATTCCAGAATTAGGCCAGGATTATTTCATCCGGCGGCCCCGTAATTGAGTGATGCCTTTCGATCTTTCTTGCTCTGATTTATGGCGATCTTATTTCACGATCGATTTCCTTGAACGCGGAACGGAAGGGGAAATCTAGCTTGCTCCCATTTTAAGGTCCTTTTCTGGCGGGCGACAATGGGTCCCGTTGGATGGAAGGCCAAGGGCGGGAAGGGCGAGAGAAGCCACTCCTAGCGAGAAGAATAAATAAACCCTCATCTGACCAAGATCAATCTTGACAGCCTAGATGTCTATGGAGATTATTCTACAGTCAATCCAGATCATGGCTTTGCTGGCTGGGGAATTCTGGGAGTTGCAGTCCGCCAGGCTTAAAGTTGTCAAGGTTGGAGACCCCTGCGCCTAGACCACCAGAGATGGAAGATGGATTCCCTCTTTTCAGCAATGGACATCAGTGGCTGCTGCTGTGGGATCACTGCCTTCAGTGGGGCACCAGCGGCAGAAGACTAAGAAACAGGAGACTCCGAGGCAGATGGTAGCTCCACTTGATCTTGGCTGAAGAAGAATAACAACAGAATAACAGAGTTGGGAGGTAACTTGGAGGTCTTGTAGTCCACCCCGCTGCTGAAGCAGGAAACCCTCTACCAAAGAAATCGTTGTCCAATCACTTCTTAAAAACCTCCAGTGATGGAATACCCATAACCTCTGGAGGGAAGCTGTTCCGCTGATTAATTGTTCTCCCTGTTAAGAAGTTTCTCCTTATTTCTAAGGTTGCTTCTCTCCTTGATGAGTTTCCACCCGTTGCTTCTTGTCCTGCCCTTCAGGTGCTTTGGAGTTATGCAGATGTGCACAAGCCGTTTCTTCAGCAAGAGAGCCAAAACCCTTTTTTTAGACCCAGAGAAACAAGATAACATTCACACGCAGCTCAGATAGACACCTTCCTAATTCACAGTATAAGAATAGAATAGAATAGAATAGAATAGAATAGAATAGAATAGAATAGAATAGAAGAATAGAGTAGAATAGAATAGAATAGAATAGAATAGAATAGAATAGAATAGAATAGAATAGAATAGAATAGAATAGAATAGAATTCTTTATTGGTCAAGTGTGATTGGACACACAAGGAATTTGTCTTTGGTGCATATGCTCTCAGTGGAAATAAAAAGACAAGATACATTTGTCAAGAATCATGAGGTAAAAAACACTTAATGATTGTCATAGGCTACAAATAAGCAATCAGGAAACAATCAATATTAATATAAATCATAAGGATACAAGCAACGTTACAGTCATACAGTTATAAGTGGGAGGAGATGGGTGATGGGAACGATGAGAAGATTGATAGTAGTGCACACTTAGTAAATAGTTTGATAGTGTTGAGGGAATTATTTGTTTAGCAGAGTGATGGCATTTGGAGAAAAACTGTCCTTGTGTCTAGTTGTTCTGGTGTGCAGTGCTCCATAGCATCGTTTTGAGGGTAGGAGTTGAAACAATTTATGTCCAGGATGTGAGGGATCTGTAAATATTTTCACGGCCCTCTTTTTGACTCGTGCAGTATACAGGTCCTCAATGGAAGGCAGGTTGATAGCAGTTGTTTTTTCTGCAGTTCTAATTATTCTCTCAAGTCTGTGTCTGTCTTGTTGGGTTGCAGAACCGAACCAGACAGTTATAGAGGTCAATAATTCCTCTGTAGAACTGTATCAGCAACTCCTTGGGCAGTTTGAGCTTTCTGAGTTGGCGCAGAAAGAATATAAGAGAGGGAAGGAAGTGCAAGCATGATTATGAGTACAAGAAGTATGAATATATTATGGGTGCATTTGGACAGGAACGGTAAACAATGCTAGGAAGTTTAGTGACAAAAAAATTGACATGGCTTGCAAGAATGGTCTGGCTGGCTGGGGAATTCTGGGAGTCGAAGTCCAGCCATGCTGGCTCGGGAATTCTGGGAGTTGAAGTCCACCCATTTTAAACCCGCTGAGAAATGCTGCAGGAGACATTTGAAGGTACATATGACTACGGAGGTCTTTTGTCTACCTGGGACACACTTGTAGTGTTTACAGGTCAAATATAGCAGGGATGATATTTCTCCCATCTAGAATGCCAGGAAATTGGGAGGGAAAATGAGACGGGCATTTGCGGGAAACCGGGATGAGGTCAGACCCGAGTGACATGAATTCGAGGATATGCACCATTTGTGTGATGACTTCACAACACGAAGTGTCTCTGAAGGGTCTTTTTAAGGGCGATGAAATGGGCTGAAAGCAGTAGCGGTTTATGATATGATATTCTCTTTGGCCTTTGATTTACAGACCCGAAAAGTCTGAGCTCCTGGCAGCAGGCAGCACAATCAGATCTGATGTGAGTTACGATGCAGAGGGTAAATAAATCAAGGAGAAAAACAGAACCCAGGATGAGAAACAGCAGCAAGGGGACAACGCTCGGTAACTAGGAAGGAGGATGGGGGTCAAGGAAAGGAGGAGGAAGAGAAAGGGAGGGAGGAAGAAATGAGAGAAAAAGTCAGACAGAAGATTCTCCTGCCTTTCTTTCTCTCTCTCCCCCTTCTTTCCTTTCTCTCTCTCTTCCTTCCTATACTCCCCTCCTTCATTTTCTTCCTCCGCTCCCTCCCTCTTCTTTTTCCTCTGCTCCCTCCCTCCTTCCTCCTTTTCTGCCTCTGCTTCCTCCCTCCCTCCCTTTCTCTCTCCCTTCTTTCCTTAGTCACTCACTTCCTTCCTCTACTTCCCCTCTTTCCATCCCTCCTTCCCCATTTTCTTCCTCTGCTCCCTCACTTGCTCTCTCCTTTTTCTCTGCTCCCTCCCTCCTTCCTCCTTTTCTACCTCTGCTTTCTGTCTTCCTGTCTTCCTTCCTGTCTTCCTTCCTTCCTTCCTTTCTTTCTTTTTTTCTTTCTTTCTTTTTCTTCCTTCTTTCTTCCTTCCTTCCTTCCTTCCTTCCTTCCTTCCTTCCTTCCTTCCTTCCTTCCTTCCTTCTTTCTTTCTTTCTTTCTTTCTTTCTTTTCTTTCTTTCTTCCCTCCCTCTTCATCTCCCATTTTCCTTCCTCTTTCTCTCACCCATTTTTATCTTCCACCCTCCCTTCCTTTTTCCCCTCTCTCCTTCCCCCTCCCCCATTCTCCTCCCTCCCTCCCTGTTCCTTCCTTCCTTCCTTCCTTCCTTCCTTCCTCCCTCCCTCCCTCCCTCCCTCCCTCCCTCCCTCCCTCCCTCCCTCCCTGTTCCTTCCTTCTTCCCCCTCTCCTTCCCCACCTACCCCTTGCAGCTCCCTTCCCAGCCTTTGCAAAAAGCTATCCTTCCCCAGAAAATCTCCCATGGAAAACTGGCCAATTATCCCAAATTGTTTGTACAAAATAAAGCTATGCAAATTGTTTGGCACACTTGATGTTCCCAGAGGCTCAACCCGGCCCTTTCCGGACTGGCTTTTGTTCAGCCAAACAGCCCCAAATATATTTTCTCCAGAAGGCAAAAGAGACCTTGAGCAGTTTTATTTGTTATTTGCGTCCAGACCTTTGTGGGTCCTTCATCACTGGAGGCTTTTAAGAAGAGACTAGACAACCCTTTGTCTGAAATGGTATAAGAGTCTTCTGCTTGAGCAGGGGGTTGGACTAGATTATCTCCAAGACCCCTTCCAGCTCTATTTCTGATTGTTCAGTTCCAAAATCTGGGATGCATCAATTTCACATCCCTGGAAGGATGGTCTGACCCCCACCCCCATCTGCATATAGGTCAGACTCAGCTCCAAACCCAACACCTGCAATCCCCCCAAACTGTTCACCAGCTGCTGTGGCCTAGAGGTGGAGCTCTTGCCTCACAATCAGGAGGTTGTGAGTTCGATCCTAGGTAGAGGCAGATGTAGGGTCTCCTGCTTGGGCACGGGGTTGGACTAGATGACCTGTAAGGTCCCTTCCAACTCTGGTTATCTGTTATCTGTTCACATCTTGGTTTAACCCTGGCTTAGTCTTTAATACGGGAATATCTGCAGGATGCGGCCCAAAGTGAAGATGGGAGTAGGTATTTTTTATTATATCTACTGTAAGTAAAAAGTTGAGGCTGTGGCGTTATGACCTTTTATGACCTTTCTGGCCACAGTCGCTAAAGGAATCACTGCAATTGTTCAGTTAGCCACAACGGTTGTTAAGTGAATCTGCCTAAGGCGGGACTAGAACTCACCGCCTCCTGGTGATTGGCCCAAAGTCACCCAACTACCTTTTAAACCTAAGGGAGAACTAGAACTCACCGCCTCCTGGTTTCTAGCCTCCTGACTTCACCACAATACTAAACTGAGCCACTTGTTTGTTTCTTATGACTGTTCAAATCCCGAAAATGGGTTCATTCAGCAATGAAGTTTACTGTATTGTTAAAACAGGATGTCAAAATAAAATTAAAAAACCACATTTATGACGGTTGTAATCCCCATGGTCACCTGGTCAAAATTCGGGCATTTGGCGACTGGCTCGTCTTTATGACCGTTGCAGCGTCTGGGTTGTCACAGGATCACCATTCGCAACCTTCCCAACTGGTTACAAAGTCAGTGGAGGGAACCGGATTCATTTAACGACCACACGATTCACTTAACAACTGTAGTGTTGCTAACCACTCTGGCAAAAAAACATCCATACAATCAGATATGGCTCACTTAACAACCCGCCTTGCTTAGCCATGGAAATTCTGATTCCCGACTACGGGCGTAAACTCAAGGACTGCCTGCACCTGTGGTTCCACCTGCCTTCGATTATTTACAGGTAGCCCTTGACTTACGGCCACAATTGAGTCCCGAATTTCCATTGCTAAGCGAGACGTAAGTGAATTTTGCCCCATTTAACAAACTTTCTAGCCACCGTCGTTAAGTGAATCACCGCTGGGGTTCAATCAATAACACAGTTGTTGGGAAGATGCTGCAAATGGACGTAAGTGTGAAAAAACGGTCCCAAGTCCCCTTTTGTTCAGTACCGTTGTAGGTTCGAACGGTCACTAAGTGAACCGTTGTAAGGACTGCTTGTACATCCATTTCTGAAATTGCAGCCTACGGGAAGCATTTGCTTGCTAAGTGCTCTAAGGGGAAAAGAAGGGAGGGAAATAAAAATAAGAATTAAAGGCCAACCTTAATCCAAGTGCTTTGTAGATTCGGAAAGCCCTCCGCTCTCAAAGCGAGGAGGCTGAAAGGATTCACGAGGTCAGCGAAAACAGATCCATATGTAATATAATTGTCCCGAGAGGCCAATGCTCCAGACATTATCTGCTAAATGCTTGGCAATTCCCCTTCCAAACATACCGCTAACCTCGAGTCCCGCTTTCCAACCCAGGTGACCCGTTCGCAAAGACACGCCCTTCCTTCTCTCCAGCCTGCAAATCTTACGACGGAGCTCGTCCTAAAGGCAAAGGGTTGTCAGTAAGAGGAACAAAGGGTCCCTGGGAGGGGGAGATGCTCCGAGCTCTTGCAGTTCCACCATGTAGGAAGTTATCTCTGAAAGGAGGATGCTCAGGGGAAGATTGGATGGGTCTTGTGCAAACAAAGAGTAGAGGGTTTCTACTCTTGGGTGGGTCTTAAGGTGGGGAGAGAGTAAAATAAGAGGATACTTGTAGGTCAGGGTTGAATTGTGGGCTCCTTGGTGCTCTCTGAGTTTGGTTGGGTTTTTCTGCAGACGTTTCATGACCCAGCTAGGGAATATCATCAATACTAGGAGGGAATGGGGTTTGCAGAAGAGAGAGGAGGAGGAGGAGGAGGAGGAGGAGGGAGGAGGAGGAGGAGGAGGAGGAGGAGGAGGAGGAGGAGGAGGAGGAGGAGGAGGAGGAGGAGGAGGAGGAGGAGGAGGAGGAGATGGAAGAGTACAACGACTGTGGGGATCTTGGTACTCTCTGGTTATTTTTTTCAAGACATTTCATGACCCAACTAGGAACATTATCAGTGTTAGAAGGGAGTGAGGTTTGTGGAAAGGGGGAGGAAGAGGGGGAGGAGGAGAAGGGGAAGGAAAAGGAAAAGGGACGGGAAGGAGGAGGAGGAGGTGGTGGTGAAGGAGAAGGAGAAGAACTGAGGGGTTCTTGGGCTCTCTGAGCTAGTTTATTTTCTTGCAGACATCTCATGACCCAGCTAGGGGACATCACCAATGCCAGAAGGAAGTGGGGCTTTCTTTAAGTCTGAAAACTCGGAAGACAAAGCGTCTGGTCCAGGTGACCGACTCAGATTGGATCCTGCAATATTATTCTGGGACACATATATTCGCCTTCAGTGAATTATCTATTCCAGTGGTTCCCAACCTGTGGTACGTGTACCACTAGTGGTACGCGAGGGCCTTCCAGGTGGTACGCGAACACTTTCGGGGTCATGAACGATTTTTAGTTAGTTATTTTTTACTTCACAAAAATGTTTACTGCCTAACACAAGATAATCTGGCAACGATTTGCAACTGTTGCCACACGCCACCCACCTGGTCCCAGCGGCCCGAGAATCCAGTTGCTGGATGCGCGGGGCCAAAAAAGGAACGGTATAATTATGGAAATAAAGTGATATCTGATCAAATTTAGTTTCTCTGGAACCAGGTGGTACGCGGCGACTGTACGGAACCTCCAAGTGATACTCGATCACAAAAAGGTTGGGAACCACTGATCTATTCTATACAGTAACTTGCCCTGCAGCCTATAAGCGAGATAAGCAGGGATTAACTCCAGACAAACAATCTAACAGAAAACAATACCTTAATCAAATGAACCAGAAAAAACAAAAACCACACCCCACCCACTCTGGCTGGACAAGCTACTGTACAGAGCAAACCCCACACTCCCCACCACTGATGATGTTACCTAACTGGGCCATGAAACGTCTGCAAGAAAACCACCAAGCTCAGAGAGCGCCACAGAGGTCTCAATTGGAGGGGACTGTTGGCACCATCAAGGTCAATCTTTGGTTTAATGCAGGAATCCCTCCCCCAAATATCCCTAATAGATTATTGTCTTGCCTTTTCCCAGAATGCCTAGCAAAGGGGAGTCCCAGGACCACTTTGGGTGACTGGAAGCTGCATCAAAAACTGCTTTCATCTTCTTCTTATCCAACACTCTGGGTTTGGCCTCCTGTCCCATGTCCCCTTTCCTGTCTCCTGGGATGAGAGAAGAGGTCCTAACCTCCTCTGAGATGCTTTTTCAGATATTGATCTCTCTCTCTTTCTCTCTCCAATATCTGTTTTCTCTCATCCCAGAAAGCAGCACAGGGAAAATGTGATAGGAGGATGTCAAATTTTGGGAGAAATACTCACAGGCTAGCACTTGGTAGAGCACTCACGAAGACCTCGGAGAAGATATTCAGATATCAAAATGGCGGAAATCCTCTTGCCTTTTAGGACCAACCATCAACAGTTGAAGGAACCAGCTACCAAGAAGAGATTCTCAGGCATCCAGGCCATGGTTGTCCCAAAAGTGTTTTTCAAAAGGCAACCGGACTTTGTTTTTCTTTGAAAATGTTTCGCTGAAGAATCTTCTTGGATGAGAAGCAAAACATTTTCAAAGAAAAATCAGAATCCATTCCTTTTTTGAAAATCACCTTTGGGACAGAATATCTTAGAAAAGGCCCCATCGATCCATCGATCCATCCATCGATCCATCGATCCAACCAACCAACCAACCAACCAACCAACCAACCAACCAACCAACCAACCAACCAACCAACCAACCAGAATAACAGAGTTGGAAGGGACCTTGGAGATCTTCTAGTCCAACCCCCTGCGTAGGCAGGAAACCCTACACCACTTCAGACAAATGGTTATCCAACATCTTCTTAAAAACTTCCAGTGTTGGATCATTCACAACTTATGGAGGCAAGCTGTTCCACGGATTAATTGTTCTAACTGTCAGGAAATTTCTCCTTAGTTCTAAGTTACTTCTCTCCTTGTTTAGTTTCCACCCATTGCTTCTTGTTCTACCCTCAGGTGTTTTGGAGAATACCTTGACTCCCTCTTCTTTGTGGCAACCCCTGAGATATTGGAAGACTGCTATCATGTCTCCCCTGGTCCTTCTTTTCATTAAACTAGACATCCCCAGTTCCTGCAATTGTTTTTCATATGTTTTAGCCTCCAGTCCCCTAATTATCTTTGTTGCTCTTCTCTGCACTCTTTCCAGAGTCTCGACATCCTTTTTACATCGTGGCGACCAAAACTGAACGCAGGATTCCAAGTGTGGCCTTACCAAGGCATTATAAAGCAGCATTAACACTTCACGTGATCTTGATTCTATCCCTCTGTTAATGCAGCCTAGAACTGTGTTGGCTTTTTTGGCAGCTGCTGCACACGGCTGGCTCATATTTAAATGGTTGTCCACTAGGACTCCAAGATCCCTCTCACAGTTACTACTGTTGAGCAAGGTACCACATATACTGTACCTGTGCATTTTGTTTTTCTTGCCTAAATGTAGAACCTTACTTACCAACCGTAAGTCTCTCTTCAGACTATATTTCTGTTCCCTAATCCTGTTCATTGTACCAATTTTCCTCAATTCTATAGGTAGTCCTCGACGTACGGCCACAATTGAAACTAAGTGCTAAGTGAAACAATTATGAAGTGAATTTTGCTCCATGTTACAACCTTTCCTACCACAGTTGTTAAGTGAATCTGGCTTTCCTTTTGACTTTGCTGGCCAGAAGGTCTCAAAAGGGAACACTACAACCGTCATAAATACGAGCCAGTTGCCAAGCATCTGAATTTTGATCACGTGACCGTCCAGATGCTGCAATGGTCATAAATGTGAAAAACGGTCATAAGTCACTTCTTTTCAGTGCCATTGTGTGACTTTGAACGGTCACTAAACAAACCGTTGTAAATCTCCAACGCTGGAGGTTTTTAAGAAGAGTTTGGAGACCCATTTGTCTGAAATATTATAGGGCTTCCTGCTTGACCAGTGGGTTGGACTAGAAGACCTCCCAGGTCCCTTCCAACTCTGTTATTCTGTATAGCTCCTATACAGCTGAAATATTATTCTCTCAATTTGACGAGAATGCTCTCTCATTCGACCGAACCATCAATGAGTATTCTTTGAGTCTCATTTTTGTACATCCTTGAACAATCAAGTCATTCAGCTCCTACTAAAGTCATCAAAGTGATTTTAAAAAGCGATGGTTACTATCAAGATATATTACGTCTACAGCGTTTCTGCGATCTCTTGAAGGAATGGCCAGATCAAAAAGAAAGAAAAAGAAAAAGAAAAGAGAGATAAATGTTACTCTGGCAAAAATTCTTCCTTGACAAATCTATATGGACTTCTGGTAATTTTCACCCTGTTTGCCAAGTGCTTAGAAATTAATCTCTGGACGATCCATATCAATAAAGGAGAATATTTGTAGCTCAGAGTTGAAATGAGATGATCAGGATTTTAGACTTTTCCTGGTATTAATGTTGGTCTCCTCCGGCCTGCAGCTTGCTGAATCTTCTTTTGTTGCCTTCTTCAAAATAGGGACCTTGCATGCCCTACGGTAATCTGGCAGAGCCCCAATTCTCTGCAATTTCTCAAAGAGAAGACATTTCCGAAATGACCAAGGTTTTCCTCCGTTTTCCGGATGTGGCATCTGGTCCTGGAGATTTAAACTTATTCAAATGAAAGATGTTTCTGACTAGGTTTTGGGCCTTCTCCAAGTTGCAAAACTTATTCCTTCTTCCTGCTCTCCACATAAGAATATAGCGCAGGGGTTATATTCTTGGCAGCTTGAAGATAGGTGGACTTCAACTCCCAGAATTCCTCAGCCAGAATGTTTTAAGATGGATGGACTTCAACTCCCAGAATTCCTCAGCCATTTTCCTTCAAGATGGATGGACTTCAACTCCCAGAATTCCCCAGTCAGAATCTTTTAAGATGGATGGACTTTAACTAGCCACATCTGACAGCTGGGGCTAGGGGCGCCTTTGCACAGGTTCGCCTGGTGCACCAATTGCAACCATATTTGGAGAAGGAGGCTTTACTCACGGTCACCTCTCGTTTGGACTACTGTAATGCGCTCTACATGGGGCTACCCTTGAAAAGTATTCAGAGACTGCAATTGGTGCAAAATGCAGCTGCGCGAGCTGTGGTGGGTGTCTCCAGATACACCCACGTAACACCCATTCTCCGCCAGCTGCATTGGTTGCCCATTGGTCTCCGGGTGCAATTCAAGGTGTTGATTATCATCTTTAAAGCCCTACATGGTATAGGAGCAGGTTATCTCCGGGACTGCATCCTACCTCATACATCCCTTCGACCGGTTAGGGCCCACAGAGTCGGTCTCCTCCAGGTCCCTTCAGCCAAACAATGCCGGCTGGCGGGGCCTAGGGGGAGGGCCTTCTCTGTAGGGGCCCCTGTTCTCTGGAACCAACTTCCCCCAGAGATCCGAACTATTCCCACCTTGCTGGCCTTCCGGAAAGCCATCAAGACATGGCTCTTCCTGCAGGCAGGGTGAAATAGATCTTAATGCCCCATGGATGACTGGTTTTAACTTTTCTATTTTTAAAAAATGGTTTTATTGTATTGTATTGTACTGTATTATTGTATTTTTATTGATTGTTCTTCCTTCTGCCGTACGCCGCCCTGAGTCCTACGGGATTGGGCGGCTTATAAGAGCAATAAATTAAATTAAATTAAACTCCCAGAATTCCCCAGCCAGCCATGGGTAAACTTCAATTCCCAGAATGCTTGTGCGAACAGAGCAAACAGCACATAAACTAGAGCTGTGGTTCTGGACCTTGGCGGCTTGAAGATGGGTGGACTTCAACTCCCAGAATTCCCTCGACTTACGACCACAATTGAGCCCAACATTTAAGAGAGGCAGGTGTTAAGGGAGTTTTGTCCCATTTTACAACCTTCCTTGCCACAGTTGTTAAGTGAATCACTGCAGTTGTTAAGTCAGTAACAGGGTTGTTAGTGACTCTCGCTTCCCTGTTGACTTTGCTTGTCAGAAAGTGACAAAAGGGGATCACATGACCCGAAGATACTGCCACTGTCATAAGTACATGCCAGTTGCTAAACAGCTGAATTTTGATCACGTGACCATGGGGAAGGCTGCAATGGTCATTAGTGTGAAAAACAGTCATATCTTCCTTTTTTCAGTGCTGTTGCAACTTCGAATGGTCACTAAATGATGGTTGTAAGCCAAGAACTACCCATATGGGTTCTTTCTAGTCCTCCTTCCTTCCTTCCTTCCTTCCTTCTTTCCTTCCCATTTTTTCTTTCTCCCTTTGTACCTTTCTCCATCTTCCTCCCTCCCTTCATTCCTTTGTTTCTTTCTCCATTCTCCCTCCTTCCTTCCTTCTTTCCTTCCCTCTCTCCCAGTTTTTTCTTTCTCCCTTTGTACATTTCTCCTTCCTTCCTTTCTGCCTACCTTTGTTTCTTTCTCCATTCTCCCTCCTTCCTTCCCTCCCTCCCTCCTTCCTTCCTTCATTTTTTTCTCCTTCCTTCCTTCCTTCCTTCCCTCTTCCCCAGTGTTTTCTTTCTCCCTTTGTATCTTTCTCCATCTTCCTTCCTTCCTTCCTTCCTTCCTTCCTTCCTTCCTTCCTTCCTTCCTTCCTTCTTTCCCTCTTCCCCAGTGTTTTCTTTCTCCCTTTGTACCTTTCTCCATCTTCCTTCCTTCCTTCCTTCCTTCCTTCCTTCCTTCCTTCCTTCCTTCCTTCCTTCCTTCCTTCCTTCCTTCCCTACCTACCTACCTACCTACCTACCTACCTACCTACCTACCTACCTACCTACCTACCTACCATCTCTCCCTCCCTCTCTCTCATATTTGTCTTTTTCCTTTTGTATCTTCCTCCACCTCCCTCCCTCCCTCCCTCCATCATTTATCTCTGGGTCTCGCCTGCTTTGCCTGGGATGCTCCTTGAGAGAAAGGTCCCTTCGACCCAGATCAGATGGAAGGAAACAAAACAGAGGCCAAACTCCGGAACATGAAATGGATGCTCAGGAAAGGATAATGATGATGATGATGATGATGATGATGATGATGATGATGATGAGGTCCATTATGGTCACTCAGGAAGCCAAAGACGGAAGATGAGCGAGGGAAGGCGAGAGGCGCCTCTCTCTTGGCCTCCTCCAGCCGGCCTCCAAAGCCGCCTCCGATCAGGGAGAAAGCAGGAGGGGATCTTCCGGCCAGCCCATCTGACTAGCCTTTGGCTTCCCTTTGGGCGCAAGCAGGGTTTAAAAAGGGGGGTCTGCAGGAGATTCGGAGCCCTCCTCCTCCTGCCTTAGATGGTTTTTCTCAGCCTTGGTTGGAAGGAAGGCAGGGAGGAAGGGAGAGAAAGAAATAAGAGGATAGATAAATAGATGGATTGATGGGTGAACAGACAGACACAGACAGACGGATATACAGATGAGAAAAAGGAAGATGAAAGAGAGACAAAAGAAAGAAATTGAGAGAAAGAGAAAAGAAGGAAGGAAACGGGGAGGGAGGGAGGGAGGGATGAGAGAAAGAAATAAGAGGATAGATAAATAGGTGGATTGATGGGTGAACAGACAGACACAGATAGACGGATATACAGATGAGAAAGAGAAAAAGAAGATGAAAGAGAGACAAAAAAGAAACGGAGAAAGAAAGAAAAGAAGGGAGGGAGGGAGGGAAGAGAGAGAGAAGGAAGGAAGGAAGGAGAAAGGGGGAGGCAAGGAAGGAAAGGAAGAAGGGAGGAAAGGAAGGATAAATGGAGAGAAGGAAATAAAGAAAGAATAGAAGGAGAGGGGGAAAGGAAGGAAGGAGAGGGAGAAGGAAGGAAAGGAAAGAAGGAGGGAAGGACAAGGGGAGAGGGAGGGATGGAAAGAAGGGAAGGAAGGAAGGAGAAATGGAGAGGAAGGAGGAAATTCTGGACACCAAATGGACCCATTTAGCACACCCATCATTTAAGCCCATTTATTGTGGTGTTGTTGAGGGAGCCATGACAAACCATCTCAACCCTCCATGCAGATAAAGAGCCACACAACCACATTTTCTCCACAGGGAACCCCACAAAACGAGGACTCTGCTTTCTAACCTCCCAGGGGGGTTCAGGGGGAGGATTTGAAGAGCCAACACTTATCTAGGGGACGTCTCATTGGGGATCCCTAATTTAACCTTGCTACACAACGACAACTCCAGCACAACACTTTGCGAGAGACTCTTTCCCAAAAGAATCAACACCTTTTGTGAAACCTCCCTGGCAAAATCAGATCCGTCCATGTGTAAAGTCTTCCCACCTGCTTACTCTCAAGTAAATCTCTCCTGCAGATACTTGCACACACTCTGAACCTCAACAGCACAATTCGAACACAGGATCTGCTCCTTCGGTTGAGCCCCAGTTCACTCATCCTTCCCTAGCCACCACACACCAAACGAAAACATTTGCGGGCAGTCACTGGGTGGGGAGGGGGCAAGGGAACCCCTAGAAATCATGACAAAACAACACCCATTTGCATCGTTCGCACACTCCCCCCCCCCGCCAATTATGGGTGCTGTTATCGTTTTTTACACAACCGGGGGCTGGACTGGATGACCTCTGGAATCCCAGACCTAGCATACTCTCACCTTGTAAATTGTTAATTCCGTGCGTCTGTTTGTTTGTGTGTGTGTTTTTTTAAAAAAAGCCAAAATGCAAGAATTGGTCACGATTATGTTATAAAACAATGAGGACTAGGAAACTGGTTTGGTTATTTGGGGATTTTCCTGACTTCCTAGAAGATCAATTAGCACTATTTTTCATACCTCAGATCCGGTTTCTCTCCATCCTCTCGATCTCGCAGAGGTTCACACAACACATCAGCCCAGTGTTTCTCACCCAGGGCTGTTTTAAGATGGATGGACTTCAATTCCCAGAATTCCCCTGGCTGGAGAATTCTGGGAGTTGAAGTCCACCCACCTTAAAAACGGCCGAAGTTGAGAAACACTGCACCAGCCTACTATCAAATCAGATTGATGGAATTGTGGAAATCCAGGCCCCAACTTAAACACATCAGATTAACCATTAATCGTGGTTAAACTGGGTTAACAGCATCCTGTAAAAGCAATATGGTGGATTATGACAGGAGACATTTTGGCCACTCCCACAGCCTGGCCTACCTTGCTGCGTTGTTGTAGGAAAGGGCTGGATAGAGCCCATTTTAATAAATACGTAAATAAAAATATTACCACCAGCAAACAGCCACAAAAGAAGCCAGGGGCCACATGGCTTTGTGGGCCTTCACCTGTAGGGAACTACAGTTCCCAGCATCCCCTACCAGTCTTGATGGGGAAAGGAGGTGGGATCAGCAACCCAGCTTCCCACCTCCTGGGGCTTCTGAGCAGCCTCGGCCAAACGTGCCCCTCCCCTCCCAATTTTGCAGGAAAGACCCTCCAAGATGCAGCTTTGCCTCTGCTCTTCAGTGCTGCTAGTCCTCAGCATCTGGTAAAGTGCCTCTGAATGTGGAGGCTCCATTTCGCAACGAGGAAAAGGTGCTTCCAGTGGGGTGGGGGCGAAAACCATACAGAGAAGGATGGAGTGGGGGGGGCAATGAGTATCTCCCCTTCCAAATTTTAATTTTTTCTAGCTGGGGGGGGAACCAGAAATGCCCTCATTTTGGGCAGAATTGGCTAACCAGAATGTATTTTCCCAGCGTTGGCACAAATGAATTCCAGGTTAGATGCCACCATTGGGGGGGGGGGGGTTTCCCTCTCCCTAAACGGGGGTGGGGGGAGGGGGTGGAGTCTCTAAACCGGGGTACTCCCTCCCCCTCCCCCTCCCCAACCCCGTCCTCCTTTTTCTCTTCTCTATTCAGCACCGGCGCTGTCCCGTCTTCCAAATCAGACTGCGGAAATTCACACGACCTCAAAAAGCCTTCGCCGTAGGAAGCCCCTCGCGGCTCCTCAAGCGCCCATCTATCTGCACGGCCCCTTCCCACGTTACGCATCAACCCGCGGAGCCCAAGCCCCCCCCACAATTCCATCAGACCCCCCCAGATATAAGACCCTTCACACACACCCCAAAATCCCGGAAGCCCAGGGAAGGGCTCGGCAGAAGGCAGCCTCCCCCCATAGGTCGTCAGAACGGCCCGACACGCGTCCAGCCGCGCCGAGGCTTGGAAAGCCCCCCCCTCCCACCGTCCCTCATATGCCCGGCTCGGTCTCCAACCCTGCGCCCGCTGACCTGGTGCCTTTGTCGCCCATGGCCGCGGCCCCTCGTCCGGGCCGGACGCCGAGCAGATGCGGGGAATAGCCCGGCCGCAGGAACGGGACGAGTCGGGCGAGGATCTGTCGGGGTTGCTCGGATCGTTCCCGGCTGCGGAGGCGATGCTGGGCCGGCCGGTCGCTTCCCCCGGAGAGGCTGCAGCTGCCCGGGTCTCCGCCGCTGCCTTCCTTCCCTCTCCTGCCGACGCCTGCGGGGCTCCGGGCTGGTCGGTCCGCGGAGCAGCGCTGAACGCTGCAGCTGATGTTGCTACGCTGCCTCCTCCTCCTTTTCCTCCTCCTCCTCTTCCTCCTCCTCCTCCTCCTTTTTCTCCTCCTCCTTTTTCTCCTCCTCCTCCTCCTCCTCCTCCTCCTCCTCCAACCGCCGCGTCACACCTGAGACAGCAAGCAGCCTGCACCCGCGGGGAGCCGCGTTCACACGACGCCACGCTGCCGCCCCTGCATATCACGTGTCCGACAGGAGGGAAGGCTGGGCGGGGTGGCAAGCGGGGCTCTGGAAGAGGAGGGGGCGCGTGCACGCGAGAGGGAGACGGGGGGGGGGAGGCGGGGTTCTCACGACCCGCCAAGCCTGGGAAAGGAGGGGGAGAAGGGGCGCGGCGTTCCCCCTTCCTCCCCTCCTGTAATAAAGCGGAGCGATCGAGGGTCCCGCGATTCTTCGCCTTTCACGGAGACAAATTGGCTGCTTCTTCGTCCCGGCCAGCCTTGTCTCCTCATTCCATGAGATTCCGAATAACAGAGTTGGGAGGGACCTTGGGGGTCATCTAGTCCAACCCCATGCCCAAGCAGGAGACCCTGCCTACACCATGTCTGACAGATGGCAGTCCAGTCTCTTCTTGAAAGCCTCCAACGATGAAGCTCCTATAAATTCTGAAGGCAACTTCTGTTCCATGGGTTGTTTGTTCTCAGTGTCAGAAAATTTCTCCTTATTTCCAAGTTGAATCTCTCCTTGATCAGTTTCCATCCATTATTCCTTGTCTGGCCTTGGGGTGCTTTGGAAACAGCCTGACTCCCTCCTCTTTCTGGCAGCCCCTCAAATATTGGAAGGCTGCTATCATGTCTCCCCTGGTCCTTCTCTTCCCTAGCCATGCCCAGTTCCTGCAACCGTTCTTCATATAATTTTTGCCTCCAGTCCCTTAATCATCCTGGTTGCTCTTCTCTGCACTCTTTCCAGAGTCTCAACATCTTTTTTACATCGTGGCGACCAAAACTGGATGCAGTATTCTAAGTGTGGTATTACTAAGGCTTTATAGAGCGATATTAACATATTAACAGAGTTGGAAGGGACCTTGCAGGTCATCTAGTCCAACCCCCTGCCCAAGCAGGAGACCCTACATCTGCCTCTACCTAGGATAGAACTCACAACCTCCTGATTGTGAGGCAAGAGCTCCACCTCTAGGCCACAGCAGCTGGTATTAGTACCTCACGATCTTGATTGTATCCCTCTGTTAATGCAATTTAGGATTGCATTGGCTTTTTTGGCTGCCGCTGCACACGGCTGGCTCATGTTTAGCTGGTTGTCCACTAAGACTCCAAGATCCCTCTCACAATTAACTGCTATTAAGCCTGGTTTCACCCAGTTTATATGTATACTTTTGGCTTTTCTGGCCTAAGTGTAAGGCTTTACCTTTCTCTACCTTGGCTGCATTCTCATGACATTTGAGTCGTGCCACCTTGCATGCAATCTGGGACTCTGGAATCTGGATCGGTTGAGGCAAACCGACATAGATGGCTCAAGTAAAGGAGTCCTGCTAGAATTCTCACTTGGCTGCAAAGGAAATTGCATTAGATGCTGTCCTTCTATCAACCCATTTTACAGATGGGAAATATCAAGGCCGAGGCCCTTCTGTTGGGAAATGCACAACAGTGCTAGGAGAAAGCAAATCTTGGCTCAGGGTGCTGTGTTCGAATCAGGCTCAAGAGCCGAGAGGCTTTCCTGGCCTGGCTTGTTAGCAGCTGCTCATTCGGACAGGCAACTTGAAAATCCATTTTGACCCCCATTGAGTCACCTATCCCTTATCTTCATTCAGCAGTTGGAAGGTGGGTGCCCAGGTGACACCCTGCCAAGGCCTCGAGAGGACTTTCCTGACAATCCGGAGATCACCTGTTGGTCCCCCATCCAAGTACTCGCTTTGGAGAGACCAAACAAGGCCGGCTCGCTACTGCCACTCACAGGCAAAGCAGGGAACGATTCTTCCTGGGTCCCTTTGACTTCAAAGCTATCAAAATTCAGACGCTTGGGAACCGACTCACATTTATGACGGTTGCAAGGTTCAGGGGTCACGTGATCCCCTTTTGCGACCTTCTGACAAGCACAGTCAATGAGGATGCCAGATTCTCTTAACAATCACGTAACTATCTTAACCCCAGTGATTCACTTAACAGTGGCAAGGAAGGTCGTAAAATGGAGCAAAACTCACTTAACAACTCTCTCAGCAGTGCAAATGTTGGGCTTGAATTGTGGTCATAAGTGAAGGGCTATCTGTACCTTTGGGGTGGTCTGTTGTCCCTCCAAATGGTCACTAAGCAACCGTCATAAGTCAAGGACTGCCTGTACAATGGCTGGGTCTTTATTTGCTTGGCGGCCAGATCTGACCAAGACTTGGATGGGATCCCAGGATGGTCAGCTACATTGGGAAAATGAAAAACATCCCGGATGATGGTATTGGCCACATCCACCCTGTGGCCACAAGAGAGAGACACGGACGATACCACGAAGTCACCAGGCCGTGGCCTCAGGCGAACCTTTATAGGAAAATCAACAACTCCTGTCTTTTTATTTTTTTAATCTCAGCAGATTCCAAATTATAAAAAAATTCAAATCCGAATTGGTGAGAAAGTCTCTCTCCTTGCATCGCTTTGCTCCAATTTTTTTTAAGGTTGCAAAATGTCTACCTTCCTCCCCAACTACAGGAAGTCCTCGACTTACGATGGTTCATTTAGCGACCGTTCAAAGTTGCAGCAGCGTTTGGAAAAAGTGACTTATGACTGTTTTTCACACTTAATGACTGTTGTTGCAGCATTTCCGTGCTCACGTGATCAAAATTCAGAGGCTTGGCAACTGACTCGTATTTATGACAGCTTGCAGTGTCCTGGGGTCACGTGTTCCCCTTTTGTGACCTTCCGACAAGCAGAGTCAACGGGGAAGCCAGGTTCACTTAACAACCGTGTTGCTAACTTAACTGCAGTGACTCACTGAACGACTTCAGCAAGGAAGGCCGTATAAAGTACTTAACTGTCTCTCTTAGCAACAGAAATTTTGGGTTCAGTTGTGGTCATAAGTCGAGGACTACCTATTCTTATACAGAATAACAAGAGTTGGAAGGGACCTTGGAGGTCTTCTACTCTAACCCCTGCTCAAACAGGAAACCCTATACCAGTGATGGCGAACCTTTTTTCCCTCAGGTGCCGAAAGTGCGTGCACGTGTGCTATCACACATGTGTGAGTGCCCACACCCATAATTCAATGCCTGGTGAGGGTGAAAACGGCCTTCCCCGCCCCCGCAGAGGCCCTCTGGAGGCCGGAAACGGCTAGTTTCCCAACTTCCGGTGGGCCCAGTAGGCCCGTTTTTCGCCCTCCCCAGGCTCCAGAGGCTTCCCTGGAGCCTGGGGAGGGCGAAAACGCCCCCTGGCCCCCCGGAGGCCCTCCGGAAACCTAAAATACCCTCCCAGAGCCTCCGCACAAGACAAAAATCAGCTGGCCAGCACACACATGCGCGCTGGAGCTGAGCTAGGGCAACGGCTCGCGTGCCACCAGATATGGCTCCGCGTGCCACCTATGGCACGCATGCCATAGGTTCGCCATCACTGCCCTATACCATTTCAAATGGTTTTCCAATCAATTGCTTAATAACCAGAGATTAGCACATATCTGGTTTACTGCTGCAGAGTACTACTAATAGTTACAGCTCTAATATTTTGAGATTTTTATTCTCGTTTCTAGACAAGGACCGGCTGGGAAAAGCTGAAATATTTTATCCCTTTTATTTATTTCTTCAATTTCTATAGCTGTCCAACTCAGCAAAGTAACTTTATGCAAGACGTCTTGCGAGGGTTTGATAAAACCGTTCGTTCTTATTTCTCCATTTGTGTTTTCAGGGTTGTATGAGTGCACGTGTGTGTGTGTATGTGTGTGTGCGCATTTGTGTGTGTACGATTGTAGAAGCAGATGTCTTTTCTTTCCCACACTCTCATCCATCAGAATAGAATAGAATAGAATAGAATAGAATAGAATAGAATAGAATAGAATAGAATAGAATAGAATAGAATAGAATAAACAGAATTGGAAGGGACCTTGGAGGTCTTCTAGTCCAACCCCGGTTAGGCACTTCACTGTATGTGGAGTAAGAAACCTTACACCACTTCACATACAGGCTATGTCAGTACATTGAGAAAAATGGATACTTGAAAACTATCTATGGCCCTCACCACAACTTTATGATTCCACAACTTTCAACACCCACACACCCATGTGGACCCCCGCTTAAACCCCACAATATCTTAGCCTAAAACCACACACCGGACACAATTGTAGGTGCTCCCATCATTTATTGAAAATGCTCAGAGGAGCAATTGCACAGAGGCATTTAACTCCCAGTTAAAAACAGGGTGCAGAAAAAGACTCACAACTAGAGAAATACGGCGGTCACTTCCACTTGTCGCTTGCTTACAAGGTGCCAGCCAATTAATCAAACGTCAATTACTTCACTTAATAAAACTTGGGTTTTGGGGTTTCTAAGGGTAGTCATTCAGGCCCAGGATTGGAACATCAATTTTTGGGCAGTCATCAAAGGGGCCAGCCCTTTGAGATGGTCTTCTTCTAGTACATGTCCAAATCGTCAGCAGACGGCACTATGGCCTCCACCTCGTTGAGATCTTCGAGAACTTCTTGCAGATCGATCAGGCAATCGTTGTAGTACTCCATTCCGAACTCCATGAACTTCTTGGCCACGATCAACGTCGGCAACAAATTCAGGTGGGCCAGCTTCTCATGAACTTCGGGATGAGAAGCTAACCACACCAGGTATGGATGCTGGAAGTTGAGGAAGTCATGAAGCGCCTCGAAGCAATTCAGGGTCCTCAGCGGCTGCAGGTTTTCCAAGCCTTCTTGGACGACGGCCAGGTAGGTCACGCAGTTGTGTCCCTCCCAGTCGTCGTCTTCCACCTGCTCCAGGAAATCTTGGAGACTCCAGCCGCTGTTGTAGATCTTCCATGGAGTAAGCTGGTCCAGGATCCTGAAGGAGGGAGACAGGGTCCTCAAAACCCCTCCTTCCGAAAACTGCTTGTTCCACTCGTCCGGCAGGAGGAGGCTGAGAGTTTCTAACCCCTTCAAAAGGACGGAGAATTGGCCAAGGAGAAAGAAGAAGCCGGTGTCTTCTAGGATCTCCAGCATGGTGGGGACGCTGCCGGTGATGGTGGCAGCGAAGGAACGATCCCATTTCTCCGTGTCGTTTGGGGCCAAAGAGACGCTGACAAGTTGAGTTGACGGTCCCATCTCATCCAGAGCTCCCGACAGTGGGGTCAAGCTCTCTAAATATTCCTCCTGCCACATGGTCTTCTTCAGCTGGTCCACACGAGGAAATTTCAGGAGCTTTTTTCCTACGAGAAATGGACATCACAGAATTAACAGAGCTGGAAGGGACCTTGGAGGTCATTTAGTCCAACCCCCTGCTCATGTAGGAAACCTTATATCATTTCAGACAAATGGCTGTCCAGTCTCTTCTTAAAAACCTCCAGTGATGGAGTACCCACAACTAGAGGCTCCCTGTCTCTTTCTTTCTCTTTCTCTTTCTCTCTCTCTCTCTCTCTCTTGCTGTCTCTCTTTCTCTTTCTCTCTCTCTCTCTCTGTCTCTTTCTCTGTCTCTGTCTGTCTGTCTCTCTTTCTGTCTCTTTGTCTCTCTCTTTCTCTCTCTTTCTCTGTCTCTCTCTGTGTCTCTCTGTCTCTGTCTCTCTGTCTGTCTCTTTGTCTCTCTCTTTCTGTGTCTGTCTCTCTCTCTCTTTCTGTCTCTCTCTGTCTCTCTCTCTCTGTCTCTGTCTCTCTCTCTCTGTCTCTCTTTCTCTCTGTCTCTCTGTCTCTGTCTCTCTCTCTCTGTCTCTCTCTCTCTCTGTCTCTCTCTCTGTCTCTCTCTCTGTCTCTCTGTCTCTCTCTGTCTCTGTCTCTGTCTCTCTCGGAAATCATGGAAATACAGGTAGTCCTCAACTTATGACCACAATTGACCTCATTTCTGTTACTATTGAGATTTGTTAAAATAACGTTGCCCCATTTGGTGACCTTTCTTCCCACTGTTAAGTGAATCACTGCCGTTGTTAAGTGAGTAACATCGTTGTTAAGTGAATCTGGCTTCCTCATTGACTTTGCTGATCAGAAGGTCGCAAAAGGGGATTACATGACCCCTGGGACATTACAACCGTCATAAATATGAGCCAGTTGCCAAACAACCGAATTCTGATCACGTGACCAAGGGGATGCTGCAGCGGTCCTGTGTGAAAAATAGCCCCAAGTCACTTTTTTCAGTGCCGTTGTAACTTCGAATGGTCACTATATGAACCGTCGTAAGTTGAGGACTACCTGTATTATGCCTTGCTGTGCTACTTTGTGGAATTCATTTCCACAAGATGTGGCAACGGACACTCACTGGGACTGCTTACAAAAAAAAAATCAATAACGACTTTTGCTATAAGAGACAATGATCGTGCCAAACATTTAATAAATGTAAACTGAAAGCTATTCTGGGTGGGGTCTCCTTGGTGCTCTCTGAGCTGGGTTGTTTTCTTGCAGACCTTTCATGACCCAACTAGGTGATGTCATCAGTGCTGGAAGAGAGGGGGGTTTGCAGAGAGAAAGAGGAGGAGGACTGTGAACTTGGTGGTTTTCTATCAGACGTTTCATGAACCGACTAAGGTAACGTCATCAGTGCTGGGAGAGGAAGAGGAGGAGGAG
Source organism: Diadophis punctatus similis (assembly GCA_023053685.1). Classification (NCBI taxonomy): domain Eukaryota; kingdom Metazoa; phylum Chordata; class Lepidosauria; order Squamata; family Dipsadidae; genus Diadophis; species Diadophis punctatus. Next base: position 2,036,346 of record JALIGW010000036.1, on the reverse strand, counting down.
GAGGAGAACTCTGGAGTACTTGGTGCTGTCTGAGCGGGGGTCTTTTGCTGAAGAGGTTTCATGATCCAACTAGGGAATGTCAGTGCTAGAAGGAAGGAGGGAGGAGGAGAGGGAGGAGAGGAAGGAGAAGGAGGGAGGGAGGGAGGGAGAGAGAGAGAGAAAGAGAGAGAGGGGGGAATAGAGAGGAGTAGTAGTGAAGAAAAGGAGGAGGAGAGGGAGGGAAAGGGGGAGAAAGGAGGAAGGAAGGAAGGAAGGGAGGGAAAGGGGAGGAATGGGGAGGAGGAAGGAAGGAGAAAGAGGGAAAAGGAGAGGAATGGTGGGGAGGAGTGAAGGAAGAAAGAGGGAAAAGGAGAGGAATGGAGAGGAGGAGGAAAGAAAGAAAGGAAGGAGGGAGGAGAGGGAGGAGAAGGAGAGAGGGAGGGAGAGGAGTAGTAGTGAAGAAAAGGAGGAGGAGAGGGAGGGAAAGGGGGAGAAAGGAGGAAGGAAGGAAGAGAGGGAAAGGGAGAGGAATGCGAAGGAGGAAGGAAGGAAGGGAGGGAGGGAGGGAGGGAAAGGGAGAGGAATGGTGGGGAGGAGTGAAGGAAGAAAGAGGGAAAAGGAGAGGAATAGAGAGGAGGAGGAAGGAAGGAAGGAAGGAAGGAAGGAAGGAAGGAAGGAAGGAAGGAAGGAAGGAAGGAAGGAAGGAAGGAAGGAAGGAAGGAAGGAAGAGGGATGGGGAGGGAGAGGAGGACTCCGGAGTCCTTGGTGATGTTTGCTACCCTTGTTTGCCCCGAAACTGTTACCTAACTGGGTTGTGAAACGTCTGCAAGAAAACCACTCAGCTCAGAGCGCACCAGGGAGCCCACAGGTCAATCCTGAGCTACGGATATTCTGGTCTCTCAGGCAGAATCTATATTTCTCACAACAGGAAAAAAAAAGAATGGAGAAAAAGTAAATTTGGTTGAGCTGGCCACGTAAATGGCTTCCAACAAATTGAAGCGTTTTGTTTAATCCTGTTTCCTTTGAGAAATCACCAGTAGGTTTTTTATTTAGGCTCAAAAGTAGTAAAAAAAGAATGTATATATTTTTTCCCCTGTAGAGTGAATAATTGAATTGTTATCAACATGGCTTATAGTAACTAAATTGGTCATCGGTCATGTCAAAAATGGTGTAGGGTCTGCTTGGATGGGTGGGTGGGGTTAGACTAGATGACCTACAAGGTCCCTTCCAACTCTGTTACTCTGTAAATGTCAGGCAAAAAGTGGAGCTTGCAAACACAGCATTTCACTGTATTTAGTGCTTTTTTCCTTTGTTTATCCTCCAGCCCCTCTCCTTCCCCTTATTTTTCCTCCTGTTCCATATTATAATAAATTTTAATACACTCTTAAACCCAAAGAGAAATTCATGGAAAACCCATCTATTAAGGGCTGCAGCTCCAGGGCCCCACGTGCTTCCAAACGGCAAGGAACACCCACCCACAAACCTAGGAATTAAAAAAAAAACTACAAAAAGGGATACTGTAGCCTCTTTCCACGTTAAAACACATTAAACTGTTGCAAAAATGCTTTGTGGAGTTGCAATTTAAAAGATAATTTGAATAGAACTTATTCCAAAGGCAATAGACCAACATTAACCAAAAGAGGTTGAAAAATAGCTAGGAGAGGGGTCCTACTTATGTATTTTTCATTTAATCACAAAGTGGTTAGTCAAACTGCTGAGTCAAAAAAACCCAGCCTTTTTTTGGGGGGGGCTGAGGGGGGGGGGTCAAGGAACCATGAACCAGACCAACCCACCCCTGCACTCACCTGCTCTGAAGACCCCAAACGAACTCCAAGGGGGAAGGGAAGAACGGGGCTCCGCTTGCTCCTTTTAAAGGACCTTCTACTGATTGGGAGAAACCAAACCTTTGGGGGAGGGGGAGGGGGAGGGGGAGGGGCTTTGCAAAGCAGGGACCCGATCCTGCAAGGATTTCTGCAGAACATCTCAGCTAGTTCCAGGCCCAGCTCTTGCAACTCCACAAGGAGCACTGAACATTGGGAGGTGGGCTTCAGTTTGTTGGTCCAGGGTTGGGTGACTCCCCAAAGCAGAAAAGTGGGGGCATTTGGAACAGTGTTATCTCAACCGTGGCAACTTAAAAGAGGGGTGGACTTCAACTCCCAGAATTCCCCAGGGGGCTTTGTTAAAGAAAGAGCAAACCCCACTTCCCTCCAGCACTGATGATGTTACCTAGTTGGGTTATGAAACATCTGCAAGAAAACCACCAAGCTCAGAGAGCACCAAGGACCCCACAGTTCTCCCCTTCCCCCCACCTCTCTCCTTTCTAGCACTGATGATGTTACCCAGTTGGGTTATGAAACGTCTGCAAGAAAACCACCAAGCTCAGAGAGCACCAAGGATCCCACAGTCCTCCTCCTCCTCCTCCTCTCCACAAACCCTACTCCCTTCTGGTACTGAGGGTGTTACCTAGTTGGGTCATGAAATGTGTGCCAGGGAACAACCAAGCTCAGAGAGCACCATGGCCCCTGTTAGGACTATGTCCAAACGGTTGGGTTGTTAATATATAAACAAGCCATCAATCTATGTTTGTATATATTTAAGTACTATAACTTCTCTACGCATGTCCCTGATAACCCAGGGGTCGCTCTGCACACTCCTTAACAGCCCCCACAGTCCTCCTCCTACTCCTCCGCTCTGCAAACCCCACTCCCTACTAGCCCCCATGATATAACCTAGTTTGATCATGAAACGTCTGCAAGAAAACAACCCAGTTCAGGGAGGACTCAGATTCCTCACATTCCTCCTCCTCCTCCTCCACAAACCCTTTGCTGGGTGGGGAATTCTGGGAGTCGAAGCCCACCCCTCTTCAAACTGCCAAAGTTGAGATAGACTGGTCTTAAAATTCAACCATTCGTGAGTCAGACCCACTTTGTCCTACGATATTTGGGTGGCCTATAAGAACTTTAAATTAAATTAAATTAAATTTGTATGGGGAATGTTTGGGGGAGCTGTAGATGTCCTTAATGTTGGGGGGGGGTTTAGTTTGGTGGTGTGAAGGGGGTACATTCTCATTTCACTCATTTATGTGCGTTTTTATAGCGCAGGGCTGAAGACTTTGGGTGGGTATCCTGTAAAGCCACGAACGCATCCCCACCATGTAAATACCGCCATTAAGAGGAACGGAGCCAGGATAGGGTATGTTTGTGTAGCGGATGTATTTGTGCCATGGGTTCAAGAGGGCTTCATGTTTAACCCTGGCTGATTTCTTTATAGGTTAGCATGTTGGTTTGTTATGTTTCATTGCTGTGTTGTGCGCTAGGAGGCATCTACTGGAGGGTCAAAAGAATGAAGTAGACAACCCCAATCACACGATCAAAGCTTTGCCTTTCTTGGATCAGGTGTGCGGGGCAAGCGAAACACTTGAACCCAGAGCTTCCTGGTCCCAATCCCACCCTTAAAGTTGCATTCCTTTGAGTCTAACAATGGAGAGTCACCTGTGGCCTCTTGCCTCTTTTCTTGAGGTCTTGGAAGCCTCTTAACAGGGGGTTGGGCTAGAAGACCTCCAAGGTCCCCTCCAACTCTGTTATTCTGTTAAGATGACACAGGAATGGTCATTCTTGCTTCCAAGAAGCTCCGTTAGAAGTTCCTCCTTGGTAGACCAAACCAAACGTAACCATCACTTACTACAAAGATACTCACTCTGGCATGGTTGAAGCTCTTTATTGTCAGATACAAACCCACCACATTTTTGGTATCATTGTTTGTTTGTTCGTTTATTTAATTCTTGTTAGATTTATATGGCCGCCCACTCACTCCCAGTGACTGGGCTGCTTACAAAAAATAAGAACCCAATATGCAACAATATAAACAATTACTCCCCCATTCCCCCATTTATATGAAGACTAGTATCTGCTGATGTTGAGACTCTAGAAAGAGTGCAGAGAAGAGCAAAAAAGATGATTAAAGGCCTGGAAGATAAAATATGCAAAGAACGGTTGCAGGAACTGGGCATGGCTAGTCTAGTGAAGAGAAGGACCAGGGGAGACATGATAGCATCTTCCAATATTTGAGGGGCTGCCACAGAGAAGAGGGGGTCAAGCTATTTTCCAAGGCACCTGAAGGCCAGACAAGGAATAATGGATGGAAACTGATCAAGGAGAGATTCAACCTGAAATTAAGGAGAAACTTACTAACAGTGAGAACAATTAACCAGTGGAACAGCTTGCCACCAGAAGTTGAGGGTGCTCTAACCCTTCCTTCTTTCCCAATAGCAATAGCCCTTAGACGTATATACCACTTCACAGGGCTTTCCAGCCCTCTCTAAGCGGTTTACAGAGTCAGCCTCTTGCCCGCCAACAATCTGGGTCCTCATTTGACCCACCTCGGAAGGATGGAAGGCTGAGTCAACCTTGAGTTGGTCAGGATCGAACTCCAGACTGTGGGCAGAATTAGCCCACAATGCTGCATTCTAACAACTGCGCCACCAGGGCTCATGAAGTGAGCTTTCCCCTGTTTTATGACCTTCCTCGCCAGAGTTGTAAAGTGAATCATTGCAGCAGTTAAGTTAGTAACAGGGTTGTTAAGTGAATCCAGCTTCCCCATTGACTTTGCTTGGCAGAGGGTCGCCAAAGGGGATCATGTGACCTTGGGACTCTGCAACAGTCATAAGTACATGCCAGTTGCCAAGTGTTCTGGATTTTGATCACGTGACCACGGGGATGCTGCGACGGTCATGGGTGTGCAAACCGGCCCTAAGTCGCTTTTCCAGTGTTCTTGTGACTTCGAAAGGTCACTAAACGAATGGTTGTTAAATCGAGGACCGCCTGTGTAGAACTGGATTGTGAAGGGAAAAAAAACCTTTGAATTTGAGTTTTGTTTATTAGAAAGATTTATATAGGAATAGCTAGTTATATATTAATGGGTAAAAGCAAAAAGTTGAGGTTGGAGTGTGTTTATCTTGTACTGTGCTAGGAAGAGTTGAGAATCAATGCTTCTCTTTCTTTCTTTCTTTTCTTTTTCTTTCTTTCTCTTTCTTTTTTTCTCTTTCCCTTCTCTTTCCTTTCTTTCTTTCTTCCCTTCCCTTCTTCCCTTCCTTCCTTCTTTCCCTTTTTTCTTCCTTCTCTTTTTCCCTTTCTTTTCCCTTCCTTCTCTTTTCTTTATTTTTCCTTTCCTTCCTTCCTTTCTTTCCCTTCTTTCCTTTCTTTTTCTTCCCTTCCTTCCCTTCATTTCCTACTTTCCCTTTCTTTCCTTCCTTCTTTTTCCCTTTTCTTTTCCCTTCCTTCCTTTCTTTCTTTCTTTTATTTTTTCTTTCTTTCTTTCCTTTCTTTCTTCTTTCCCCTTGTATCTCATACCCCTTTCCCCGCTCCCTTTCCCTCCCTTAATTTCCTATTTTTTTCCCCTCTCTTCTTTGCATTTTATATAACAAAACAAAACCTTAATATTTAGAACTGGCTTTCTCTGCAGGATGTGGCTAGTAGTTATGCTTGGTCAGCCTGCTGTTTAAAGGGATCTCTCCGTTTGCAGTTATTTTCCACCTCAATGAAAGCAGGGAGGGGGAAAAAATCCACATTTTAGCAGCAGGGCATCAGAGGTCCAAGATGAAAGCTGAGCCAAAAGCTCACTCTGCCAACTGCTAAAGAGGGGAAAACCCCCACCCCTCACCCTGGGGAAAATGTATTAGAGAGAAAACAGCCAGTCAGCCTCACATCCTTTGCAAGGGCTGTTGGGTGTGAAGAGGTGTGAAGTAATACCCGGGAAGCACTTTAAGTGCCGAGAGCCGGATGCACAATCAACGCAAGGGGTGTGATGCACTAGAAATATCTGCTTTCCTCTGTTTAATGCTGTGATTCATTCTTCCTTTCAAACAGGTTTCCAGAGAGCTTTTTTTGGATTTAATAGATGAACAGAGTTGGAAGGGACCTTGTAGGTCATCTAGTCCAACCCCCCCCCCCCCCAAGCAGGAGACCCTACCTACACCATTTCTGACAGATGGCAGTCCACAACTTTTTTTTCTTTTCAAGTTTTTTCTTTTTTTCTTTTTTACAAACATATCAATGCGTGAACATTGTGGCACCTGAGTGTCATACATTTTAATACAAATAAAATAGTATTAATCATATTTCATTTAACAAGCTTATATAATTCTAGTAATACTATACATATTTTTTTATTAAATTATAATCTTTCATTATTTAGTTGTTCAATATTTCAATGTGTCATTTTTATGCCAATCGCCCTATCCTAAGTGTCATACCTTTTGATACAAATAGAATATTATTAATCATTATTTATTACATTTAACAAGCTTATATAATTCTAATAATAATACAAACATTTCTGTTAAATTAAAATCTTCCATTATTTGCTTATTCAACTCATAATCCTTTATTATTTAGTTATTCAATATTTCAAATATGTTATTTTTATGTCAGTCACCATTTTCTGCATGTCATACATTTTAATATTATAAATAAGCTGCTGTGGCCTAGAGGTGGAGCTCTTGCCTCACGATCAGGAGGTTGTGAGTTCAATCCTAGATAGAGGCAGATGTAGGGTATCCTGCTTGGATAGGGGGTTGGACTAGATGACCTGCAAGGTCCCTTCCAACTCTGTTAATCTGTTAAATATCTGTTAAAATATTTTTAATCATATTTGTTACATTTAGTAAACATATTCATATTGAATTATAATCTTTCATTATTTATTTAATCAATCCCTCTTATTACTTCTCATTATATAAGACTGTATATTCTATTAATCCCTCTCTCTCTAGTTTCCATCCCTATTCTAACTTCGATTATGCCACTGCTGTATTTAAACATATTCCCTTCCTAACCATCATCTCTTATCCGCTTTAAAGCTTTAATTGTTCGTTTCTTAGCTTGCCTCCCGTATTCCTCTCTTGGATCTTTATTTCTGTCTGCTTCCACATCTTGGCTACTCATTTTAAACATTTCTCCCTTCTCTGCCCCTTCTCTGTTGTCTAATTTCCAAAATATGTACTCTTGCCCCTATCTCTCTCCCATAAGAATCTTCCTGGTTCTCCGGTTCCTTTTTTAATTCCCTTGGAATATTCTCCCCTTGGCTTATGTCATCAATCCTTATTATTTTTGCTATTATCTCCTCCTTATTGTCTTGTTTCATTTGTTCTGTCTGTTCCATTTTTTCATCTACTGTTCCAGTTGGCTCCTCCTCTTCCCGGGCGTCTCACAATCACTCATTGTCCTTTATGTTATATTTCCCGGCATTCCATCCATGCTCTCTATTCGGTTCATAATTTCCTTAAAATGTCTTATCAGTGTCTCCCTTGTACTTTGAATTGCCGACGCCGTCTCTTCCCAAATTCCACTCCTTTCTCCTTGATTAAACATCTCGTTTAGTTTTATTGTATCTCTCTTTTGTCCAATAATCCAAAGACCATGTATTCAAAATTCACTTCTCAAAAAAAAAATGATATTCTTAGTTCTTTGTATCCCCAAATTGATCAACTTGTTCCTCTGGATGGTCCCATAGGTTTTCCAGAACCTCTTTAACTTGCAGTGGTGAAATGTAAAAATTTTCCCTACCGGTTCTGTGGGCGTGGCTTGGTGGCCATGTGACTGGGCGGGCGTGACTCACGGTCATGTGACCGGGTGAGCTCAAAAACCAACTTTCACATGTCACACACAAACAACACAAAAGCCACACAACTGACTCACACACAATGCAAAAGCACACAAAATGGCCCCTGCAACAACAAGCAGGAACCTCACAGAGCCACAAAGAGCTCAAAAACCAACTTTCACACACAAACAATACAAAAGCTACACAACTGACTCACACACAATGTAGAAGCAGCTGGACTTCACACAAAATGGCTCCTGCAACAAGCAGGAACTTCACAGAGTCACAGAGAGCTCAAAAACAACTATCACACTTTGCACACAAACAACACAAAAGCTACACAACTGACTCCTACACAACTGACTCACACACACAACGCAGAAGCAGCTGGACTTCACACAAAATGGCCCCTGGAACAAGCAGGAACCTCACAGAGTCACAGTTCCGGCCAATAGGTAGTAAAAAATGCTTTTTAAAAAGTTAAAAAAAAAAAGGTTAATCGGCTGTGACAATCAACTGTGCCTCCCGATCGTCCAAACCTTTTTTTTTTACTTTTTAAAAGCTTTTTTTACTACCGGTTCCGCCAAACCGGGCCAAATCGGTAGCATTTCACTCCTGTTCCTTAGGTCCCTCTATAAATTCAGTCTTGTATTGTAATCTTCAGGGGTTGTTTACATTTAAGTCCCCAGTAATCAAATCTTTCCAAGATTTTGGGAGTATGTTATTCTTCCTTTCGTCAGCAGATGACACTCTTAAATTAGATTTCAATATTAACCAGTTTTTCCATTTCCCACAATGTAAAAATAATCCATTTATTTTTTTAAGTAGATGATTTCAGCACTTCAAAATGCCTAACCAAAACGGTGTCTATCCAATTTGAAAGTCCAATTTTCTGTATTTGAACGATTTTTCAAAGTTTTCTCAAAGTGCTAGGTCGCTGCTACTTTTAAAAATAGTTGTGAGCCTCTCTTTTCCTGGATATTCTTTTGGGGTTTAAATTTGAATAAAAAGAATTCTTCTCACCCAGTTCACACACTGTTCGCCAAAGTCCGCGCCTGCACTGTGCTTAGATGGTCATCTGCTTCCTCAGCTTCTTGGCAGCCATCTTAGACTGTCTCTTCTCCTCGTTTCCCCTCCTTAGCTTCGCTGCCCCTACAAGGCAGCTTTGACTCCTTTCGGAGCCCACAAACAAGGAGAAGCCAGCACAAGGAGAAGTCAGCTCCCGTTCTCTGTGACTGGTATCGCTGGGAAGCTCCACCTTTCCTCTCCCACAACTTCTGAAGGCGACTTCTGTTCCATGGGTTGTTTGTTCTCACTGTCAGGAAATTCCTTCTTATTTCTGGGTTGAATCTCTCCTTGATCAGTTTCCATCCCTTATTCCTTGTCTGGCCTTCAGGTGCTTTGGAGAATAGCTTGACCCCCTCCTCTCTATGGCAGCCCCTCAAATATTGGAAGGCTGCTATCATGTCACCCCTGGTCCTTCTCTTCCCTAGACTAGCCATGCCCAGTTCCTTCAACCATTCATTGTATATTTTAGCCTCCAGTCCCCTAATCCTCCTGGTTGCTCTTCTCTGCACTTTTTCTAGAGTCTCAACTCTCAACATCTTTTTTTTATAGTGTGGTGACTAAAACTGGATGCAGTACTCCAGGTGTGGTCTTACTAAGGCTTTATAGAGTGGTATTAGTACTTCCCTTGACCTTGATTGTATCCCTCTGTTAATGCAACTTAGGATTGCGTTGGCTTTTTTGGCTGCCGCTGCACACTGCTGGCTCATATTTAACTGGTTGTCCACTAAGAACCCAAGATTCCTCTCACAATTAACTGCTATTAAGCCTGCTTTCACAGCTTTGGCTTTGCAGGTCTAGCGAGAGTCGGAGGACTTGCCTCAACGTCCTGGTTCCCCATCTGCCTCCTTCCCCCATGGCAAGGAAGAACGAAGACTCGAATCTGGGGCCGAAGGAAGACCTGCTTCTCAGCCCCACCGGCCTGTCCTCGTTCCGACATCCAACGATCCACCTCAAAAGCCACTGAGGGGAAAGTCCAACAAAGAGACAGAGGTGTGGCATCCGTGTCTTCTCCTCCACTACTTCCACAACACAACTTTCCGGCACCGCCCCGCGCTCCCTATGTGGACTCCAGAGGGACTCCACGCCACAGCGTTGACGGAAGACCTGGAGAGAGAGAGAGAGAGAGGGAGAAACGCTGGTTTTGAGGGAGCCCACACACACACACACATCCCCCCCCATAATAAGACCTGCAGGAAAGAAGGCAGGACGGAGGGTTCCTGTTTGGGGTCTTTATTGTTTTTCGACCTGCCGGGAGTGAGATTTGAACTCACCACCTTGGCGGCTTTGTTTCAAATGGACCCTGCCGAGGGGGAAAAATTCCTCACCGGTGGACTCCCTCCAATCGGTTTTCCAATTTCCCCGTGGCCATGTTCCAGAGGAAGAGGGTGCCGTTTGAAGACCCAGCTAAGACGTACTTCTTATCAGGGCTGCCGGTTTCAGAAATTCCCAATAAAGACGACGTCAAGAAATCGGAAAAGACGGAAGAAGCAGAGAAACAAGAGAATTACTAAAACTATCCTACTCCGATTGCTTTTTAGGTAAGAAAAGCACCACAGAAATACAGGTGCGAGTAGCCCTCACTTACAATGGTTGCTTTAGTTACCACATAACCTAAAAAAGTTACTTATGACCGTTTTTCACACTTATGACCACTGCAGCATCCCCAGGGTGATGTGATCAAAATTGGGGTGTTTGGCAACTGGCTTGCTTAGCAACATAAATTTGGGGCTCAATTGTGGTTGTAAGTCAAGGACTACCTGTATACCCCTCCCCATCTTCTAACTGACTCTGGGCTCCCAATCCAAACTTAAAACAACATACAACATTTATAGAACTTAGCACTAGCCCTTAGACTTATATACCGCTTCACAATGTTTTCCAGTCCTCTCTAAGTGGTTTACAGAATCAGTCTCTTGCCCCCAACAATCTGGGTCTTCGTTTTACTGACCTCGGTAGGACGGAAGGCAGAGTCAAACTTGAGCCAGTCAGGATCAAACTGCTGGCAGTGGGCAGAGTTTGCCTGCAATACTGCATTTTAACTACTGCGCCATCAGGGTCCTTCCTTCCTTCCTTCCTTCCTTCCTTCCTTCCTTCCTTCCTTCCTTCCTTCCTTCCTTCCTTCCTTCCTTCCTTCCTTCCTTCCTTCCTTCCTTTCCTTCTCTCCCTACCTCTTCCCCTTCCTTCTTTCCTTCCTTCCTTTCTTCTCTCCCTCCCTCCCTTCCCAATAGCAGTTAGACATATACTGCTTCACAGTGCTTTCCAGCCCCCTCTAAGCGGTTTACAGGGTCAGCCTCTTGCTCCCAACAATCTGGGTCCTCAATTTTACCGACCTAGGTAGGACGGAAGGCAGAATCAAACTTGAGCCAGTCAGGATCAAACTGCTGGCAGTGGGGAGAGTTTGCCTGCAATACTGCATTTTAACTACTGCGCGATCAGGGTCCTTCCTTCCTTTCCTTCTCTCCTAACCTCCTCCCCTTTCTTCTTTCCTTCTTTCCTTCCTTCCTTCCTTCTCTCCCTCCTTCCCTTCCCAATAGCAGTTAGACATATACTGCTTCACAGTGCTTTTACAGCCCTCTCTAAGCGGTTTACACAGTCAGCCTCTTGCCCCCAACAATCTGGGTCCTCATTTTACCCACCTCGGAAGGACGGAAGGACTAGTCAACCTTGAGCCGGTCGAACTCAAACTCTAGACCAGTGATGGCTAACCTTTTCCGGACCGAGTGCCCAAAGCGCGTGCGAACCCCCCCAAATGCAATGTATGCGCCTCCACAACATGTGCCCTGTGCATGCGCCTCCCGTGTGCCTCCAGTGCATGCGCGCACGGCTCCCTGCACGCCCCGCCACGTATGCATGCATGGCCCCCCCATGTGCCTCACCCCCGCGCATGCGCGGCAGAGACCTGAAGACCAGCTGGCCAGCGGGAGGCACGCGCACATGTGCAACAGAGCTGAATTGGGGCGACGGCTTGTGTGCCATCAGAGAGGGTTCTGCGTGCCACCTCTGGCACATGTGCCATCACGGTTCTAGACTGTGGGCAGAATTAGCCTGCAATGCTGCATTCTAACCACTGCGCCACCAGGGCTCTTAACAGGTCAAAACCTAAACATATCTATTTATTTAAAGCATTTGTCAACGTTCCTTCTTCATGTTGTGTCCCAATTACAGGGCAAACATTCACACCCTTAAACAGACGAGTTACACAACACTGCCCAACCCTGTGAAAACGATGCCCAAAGGGATGAACACTGTAGCAGGGTTCAAAGAGGCCTGAAAGGAAGAGACTCGCTGGCCAAAAACACATCACACATCAAAGATTGTGCAACATCCCTGAATCGGATGAGACTCACCTGAACACAGCCTTGGTCCCGTCAGATCCACATTTGAATCCCTCCGCTCTTTCAAAAAAAATAAAAAATAAAGATGATTATAGTGAGATAAGAAGAACCTTTGGCGTTTTTTGAATCCGGGGCCGGAAGGGCAAGAATGAAGTTTTTTTGCAACATACAAGCGAGCCTTGACTTACAATCATTCATTTAGTGACCGTTTGAAGTGAGAAGAAGGGCCCTGAAAAAAGTGATTTAGGACCGTTTTTCACACTTATGACCGTTGCAGCATGGGCGTGAACACGTGATCAGAATTCAGGCGCTTGGCAACGGGCATGTATTGATGAGAGCAGTCGTAAAATGGGGCAAAAATTCACTTAACAATGGTCTTGCTTGGCAACAGAAATTTTGGGCTCCATTGCGGTCATAAGTTGAGGACTACCTGGGTTCTCCAGTCCAAGGGTTTTGAAACTAAGTAAGACCTCGAAAGGATCACATGCTCAAAATCTAGATTTATTTATTTATTAACAAAAGGAACATGTTAGTCCAACTCACTCATGGTGACTCCAGGTGGCTTCACCAGGGAGACCATAATTCCACTGGTGATGCCAGTCGGATGAACCGCTCAGGGGACTCCGTAACCCATATTGCTAGACAGGGGGAGACTGAGGCTGGGAATTAAAGATTAAGGATCAAGATAGAAGAGAATCTTAGTAGCTCAGGGTTGAACCGAGGGGTCCTTGGTTGCTCTGAGCTTGGATGCTTTCTTGCAGACATTGCATGACCCGACTAGGGAACATCATCAGTGCTAGAAGGTGGGATTTGTGGAGAGGAGGAGGACGATGACTGTGGGGTCCTTGGTGCTCTCTGAGCTTGGTAGTCTTCTTGGAGACTTTTCATGACCCAACTAGGTAACATCATCAGTTGTAGGGGAGGAGGAGGAGGAATGTAGGTTCCTTGGTACGCTCTGAGCTGGATTGTTTTCTTGCAGACATTTCATGACCCAACTAGGCAACATCATCAATGCAAAGAAGTGTAGAATTTACCACTTGCACTGATAATGTTACTTAGGTGGGTCATGAAATGTCTGCAACAAAAGAACCCAGCAAAGAGAGCACCAAGAACTTCACAGTCCTCCTCCCCCTCTTCTCTGCAAACCCCCTTCCCTTCTAGCACTGATGACATTCCCTAGCTGGGTTATGAAACGTCTGCAGGACAAGAACCCAGCCCAGAGATCATCAAGGACCCCCACCATCTAGGAACTGCAGTCAGCTTGGGACGGGGCAGTCCTACCTCCACTTCCCTGCTCCTCACCTGAACACCTGCTGGACGGTGTGCATCCTGAGGTCGATGACCTTGAGGGCGTTGTCCCGAGAGCAACTCAGCAGCTGCAGCTGATCGGGGCTGAGGCTGAGCGAAGTCACCTTCCCTCCCACAGGAACCACTTGGGTGCAGTGAGGGTCCCTGGTGGAGAAAGCAGAGAGGGAGGGGTTTACTGTAAGACAAAAAAAATATCAGGTAACAGGTAAACTAAATTTCAAAGCCAACAATTATTTTAACCTTGCAAATAAAACAAAACAAATATTTTAAAATCAACAAGAGTTATGACCCAGGTACCGTCCTGCTTCTGGAGCCCACTCACCTGCTGTCCCAGAAACGGATCATCTTGTCGTGGTGGCCACTCACAATGACGTTGTTGCAACACACAACGTCGTTGCAGTAAGAGAAGACCTGGATGGTCCTAGAACCTGCCAGGATGGGGAGCAGTCAATCATTGGGGGGGCCTGGAGTGCCAAGGAACTCAACTACGGTGGGGGGGTTCCAACCCTGCTGCTCCCCAAAAGGTCGGCCACCACTTACATGCCACTTTGACCAAGTCCCACTCCTTCACGGTCCGGTCTCGGCTGCCCGTCACCGCCTGGTGCCAGGTGGACCGGAATTTAGCAGCTGTCACTTTGTTCGTGTGTCCTGTGAGAATGTCCTAGACGAGTAGAAATGGAGGCAGGAAGAAATAGACAGTATATGTCTAATGAAGAGGCAAAAAAGAATAACCCAGAAAGGTTCAGAAACCCAAAAGGGGTACCTAAAGCTCCAGTAACCTTCAAAGCAATCGGTCAATCACTCAAGAAAGAGTGCCCCCCCCCCATTGTCTGCACCTGGTGGGTCTCTCCTAAAGGGCGGAGGGCAATGAAGACAGAGGGTCTTCTGGAAGGTTTTGGATGGTTGACATGTGGAGAAGTTGCTCAGGAGACCCCGGTTGGTTCTGGAGAGGAGGAGGAGAAGGAGAAGAAAGATAGATAAGGAGAGAGAGAGGGAGAGGGAGAGAATAAAAAGAAGAGAGAGGGAGATAGATAGATAGATAGATAGATAGATAGATAGATAGATAGATAGATAGATAGATAGATAGATAGATAGATAGATAGATAGATAGATATACAGACAGACAGAGATGGATGGATGGATGGAGAGAGAGAGAGAGAGACAGAGATGGATGATAGAGAGAGAGAGAGACACAGAGAGAGAGAGAAATGATAGATAGATAGATAGATAGATAGATAGATAGATAGATAGATAGATAGATAGATAGATAGATAGATAGATAGATAGATAGATAGATAGATAGATAGATAGATAGATAGATAGATATACAGACAGACAGAGATGGATGGATGGATGGATGGAGAGAGAGAGAGAGACAGAGATGGATGATAGAGAGAGAGAGAGAGACAGAGAGAGAGAGACAGATAGACAGACAGACAGAGATGGATGGATGGATGGATGGAGAGAGAGAGAGAGACAGAGATGGATGATAGATAGATAGAGAGAGACAGAGAGAGAGAGACAGATAGACAGACAGACAGAGATAGATGGATGGATGGATGGATGGATGGATGGATGGATGGACAGACAGGGATGGATGAATGGATAGATAGATAAAGACAGACAGACAGACATGAATGGATGGATGGATACAGACAGACAGACAGACAGACAGGGATGGATGGATAGATAGATAGATAGATAGATAGATAGATAGATAGATAGATAGATATAGATAGATAGATAGATAGAAAGAGACAGACAGACAGACAGACAGACAGGGATGGATGGATGGATGGATAGATAGATAGAAAGAAAGAGACAGAGACAGACAGGGATGGATGGATGGACGGACGATAGATAGGAAGAGGAAGATAGACAAGAAGATAGATAAAGAGAAAGTGAATAGAAAGAGGAGAGGAGGAGATAAATGAGGAGGAAAAAGAGATGGAGGATGGCGATAGATGAGGAGGAGAAAGAGAAGAAGATGAGGAGAAGGAGGAGGAGAGAAGGGAAGAAGATAAAAAGAAGGAGAAAGAGATGGAGGATGGGAGATAGATAAGGAGGAGGAGAAAGAGAAGAAGATGAGGAGAAGGAAGAGGAGAGAAGGGAAGGGAAGGGGATAAAAAGAAGAAGAGAAAGAGATGGAGGATGGGAGATAGATAAGGAGGAGGAGGAAGAAAAGAAGGTGAGGAGAAGAAGAGGTGTAAAAGAAGATGGAGGAGGAGAGAAGAGAAAGTGGAGGAGATACCACAAAACTTCCCTGACTTTGCTATTATGGTCAATAAAATCAATAATCAGTAAAAATTATTAGACATCCCACAAATTAATTTTCTGGTCAGGTCTACCTGGTGGGGCTGACAGTACAGTAAGACGAGGACAATCAAACCTGGAAGCTTCTGCCAAGGCCACCCATCTCCATAAAACGTAGTTCTTGCCTTCTTCTGAATACCCAGTCCTGCTTTGGCCACCTTTGGCACCCAACCTCCTCTGAACAGATTTTAGCCAAGGAGGAGTGGGGGTCCTTCCCCACACCACCCACCCAGAAAACCCACCCCAGGTGGACTCACCTTAATCCTGCTGTCCCCCACCTTCCACAACTGGGCAGCGTTGTCGTATGTGGCGGCTAAGACGCAACACCCCTAAACAAGGAGACGGTTTGGACCAAAAAACAGCCACGTCAGGGGCATAAGAGATAACCCCCAGCTATGGGGCAGGAAGCTTCCCCCACCTCTTTTTCTCTGCCGGGTTAAAACTATTCCTCCTAAGGCAGGGGTCGGCAACCTTAAACACTCAAAGAGCCATTTGGACCCGTTTCCCACAGAAAAGAAAACACCGGGAGCCACAAAAACCTTCCTATGCCTATTTCCTGAGCAGCCACAGAACTAGCATAGTTTCTTCTGAAACTTTTCTTTTCTTGGATTTATCCATGGTTGGCCTACCGGGGCTCGAAAAGCTCAATAAATTGCATCCCGGCGGGTATCACAGATTGGCGGTTGTGATGCATATTTCGAGCGACAGGGAGCCGCAGCAGAGGGATGGAAGAGCCACATGCGGCTCCAGAGCCGCAGGTTGCTGACTCCTGTCCTAAGGACTTACTCCTTTGAAAGCCAAAGGACCATCTCAAAACTCCACACTGCACGTTCCTCAGAGTTGCTTGAGGTTCTTCAAAGGCCAAGGTTTCTCAAGGTCCTAGCACAGTGTTTCTCAACCTTGGCAGTTTGAAGATGCGTGGACTTCAACTCCCAGAATTCCACAGCCAGCAACGCTGGCTGTGGAATTCTGGGAGTTGAAGTCCACACATCTTCAA
Source organism: Diadophis punctatus similis (assembly GCA_023053685.1). NCBI lineage: Eukaryota > Metazoa > Chordata > Lepidosauria > Squamata > Dipsadidae > Diadophis > Diadophis punctatus. Next base: position 2,019,747 of record JALIGW010000036.1, on the reverse strand, counting down.
ACTGCCAAGGTTGAGAAACACTGTCCTAGCAGGTCAACAACTGCTGGGTGACTTTGGGCCAATCACCAGGAGACGGTGAGTTCTAGTCCTGCCTTAGATAGCAACACCGGCTGTGTGACTTTGGGCCAATCACCAGGAGACTTGGGAATTCTAGTCCTTAGCCATGAAAGTGGGCTGGGTGACTTTGGACCAATCTGTCTCTTTCAGTCCAACCCACCTCACAGGGTTGTTGCTGTGGGTCGAAAATAGGAAGAGGAGAATGGAAGATTTAGTATGCTTGCCATTTTGAGTTATTTATAAAAGTAATAGAGGTGGGATAAAAAAAAATCTAAAATGAAGAAAATCAGCAATACAAGCAAATTATTTACTAGGGCAGTAAACAGTTTTTTATTTCCAAAATGTTGATTTGATGGCATTGTGCATTTGGCTGAAGTTTTCATAAGCAGTTTTGTCTGCCCTCTGCTGTACATAAATGGAAAAAACTCTTTCCAACACATTTTTAAATTTTGTGTTATTTCTCAAATTTATTTGCTGCCCATCTCGGGGTTCAGTGACTGTGTGTGGCTGGACACGTTGTCCACTCCTCCAGTGAGACACACTGATCAAACTTTGTGCTGTAAGACTTCCTTCCTTCCTTCCTTCCCTCTTCTCTTTGTCTTGTTGTTTTTCTTTCTTTTTCTCTCGTTTCTTTCTTTCTTTCTTCCTTTCTCTCTCTCTCCCCTTCCTCCCTCCCTTTTTCTGTCTTGTTTCTTTCTTTCTTTCTTTCTCTTTCTTTCTCACTCTCTTTCTCTTTCTTCCATCTTTCTTTCTTTCTCTTTCTTTCTTTCTTCCCTCCCTTTTCTCTTTGTCTTGTTGTTTTTTTTCTTTTTCGTTTCTTTTTCTTTCTCCTTCCTTTCTCTCTCCCCTCCCTCCCTCCCTCTTTCTGTCATTTCTTTCTTTCTCTTTTTCTCTCTTTCTTTCTTTCTCTCTTTCTTCCATCTTTTTTTCTTTCTTTCTTTCTTTCTTTCTTTCTTTCTTTCTTTCTTTCTTTCTTTCTTTCCTCCCTCCCTTTTCTCTGTCTTGTTGTTTTTCTTTCTCTTTTTCTTTTCTTTCTTTCTTTCTCCTTCCTTTCTCTCTCCCCTCCCTCCCTCCCTCCCTCTTTCTGTCTTGTTTCTTTCTTTCTCTTTTTCTCTCTTTCTCCCATCTTTTTTTCTTTCTTTCTTTCCTCCCTCCCTTTTCTCTTTGTCTTGTTGTTTCTTTCTCTTTCTCTTTCTTTCTCCTTTCTTCTTTCTTTCTTTCTTTCTTTCTTTCTTTCTTTCTTTCTTTCTTTCTTTCTTTCTTTCTTTCTTTCTTTCTTTCCTTCCTCTCTCTCTCTCTTTCCTCCCTCCCTCCCTCCCTCCCTCTCTCTCTCTTTCTCTGCTGAAATCCCACAGAATACAGGGGATTTTCCAAAATATTTAAGATGTTTAAAGTACTTTAATAAGCAGTTTAAAGACTCTCTCTACTGCTAAAACATCTACAGTGTCGATGTAGCTTTGAATGGTCACTAAACGAATGGTTGTAAGTCAAGGACCACCTGCACTCAGCTCCTTTCTCCTCCCATCACCTGCAAAGATCCAGGACAGTTTCCCTACAACCGGACTTCGCGCTCACCAAGGGGTCAAACGCAAGGCTGCTGATGCTCCCACTGGATCCGTCGAAGGTTTCCTTCTTCTCCAGGCAGCCTGAAAACAACCACAAAGGGCAGGAGGTGGGCTCAAAAGCCAGAGGTGTCCGGGTGTGTGAGTGTGTGTGTGCCAACAACTGCAAGGAGGCAGGCACAGGGTCTCCATCGAAGCCCCCTCCCCTTTTACACCTCGACGGAAGCGTGCGTGCAACAAAGGGGCAGTACAAGAGCCGCGGTGGCGCAGTGGTTAGAACGGAGCAGTGCAGGCAACTTCTGCTGACTGCCGGCTGCCAGCAGTTCGATCCTGACCGACTCGAGGTTGACTCAGCCTTCCATTCTTCCAAGGTCGGTAAAATGAGGACCCTGATTGTTGGGGACAAGTTGCTGACTCTTTAAGCATCTCAGAGAGGGCTCGAAAGCACCGTGAAGCTGTTTTGCCGGTCTGAGGTGTGGCTCGGTAGAAATAAAGACAGAGTCCACGTATTTAATAATAATAATAATAATAACAGAGTTGGAAGGGACCTTGGAGGTCTTCTAGTCCAACCCCTTGCTTAGGCAGGAAACCCTACACCACTTCAGACAAATGGTTGTCCAACATCTTCTTAAAAATGTCCAGTGTTGGAACATTCACAACTTCTGGAGGCAAGCTGTTCCACCGATTAATTGTTCTAACTGTCAGGAAATTTCTCCTTCATTCTAAGTTGCTTCTCTCCTTGTTTAGTTTCCACCCATTGCTTCTTGTCCTGCCCTCAGGTGCTTTGGAGAATAGTTTGACTCCCTCTTCTTTGTGGCAAACCCCTGAGATATTGGAACACTGCTATCATGTCTCCCCTAGTCCTTCTTTTCATTAAACTACTAGATATACCCAGTTCCTGCAACCGTTCTTCATATGTTTTAGCCTCCAGTCCCCTAATCCTCTTTGTTGCTCTTCTCTGCACTCTTTCCAGAGTCTCAACATCCTTTTTACATCATGGCGACCAAAACTGTATGCAGTATTCCAAGTGTGGCCTTACTGCATTCAGTTTTGGTCACCAAAACTAAATTTGCCTTGATAAGTGATCTGGGTTTATTCAGCCGAATATAGAACGGGTCCCACAAAGGAAGCGGGAACCCCGAACAAACTTTGATGCTTTCATGTATTTATATGTGTGCTACATTGTCCACTTCTCCACCCAGAAGGTCTGGCACACCCGTTGTGAAGTGAATCTGGCTTCCCCAGTGACTTTTTGGGGTCAGAAAGTCACAAAAGGGGATCAACGTCACCCCGGGACACTGAAACCATCATAAATAAGCATCGGATTTGTGATCATGGGACAGCTGCAACCGTCGTAAGTATAAAAATGGCCATAAGTCACTTTTTTCAGTGCAGTTACAGCTTTGAAACGTCATTTAGCGAACGGTTGTAAGTCAAGGACTAAGAGCTCTCCATATGGGGTCCTTGGTGCTCTCCGAACCTGATGGGTTTTCTTGCGGACGTTTCATTACCGAACTAGGGAACACTATCAGTGCTACAGTGCCAACATTGATGATGTTCCCTTGTTGGGTCGTGAAACGTCTCCAAGAAAACAACTAAGCTCAGAGAGCACCAAGGACCCCACAGTCGCCATCCTTCTTCTTCTTTCTCCTCCTCCTCCTTTCCCCAAACCCCCTTCTAGCACCGATGATGTTCCCTAGTTGGGTCATGAAACGTCTGCAAGAAAACAACCAAGCTCAGAGAACATCAAAGATCCCATAATTCTCCTCCTCCTCCCTTCTAACACTGATAATATTGCCTAGTTGGGTCATGAAATGTCTGCAAGAATGTCTCCCTGAGTCCCCAGGGAGTAGGGCGGCATATAAGAACAGCAAATAAATAAATAAATAAATAAATAAATAAATAAATAAATAAATAAATAAATAAATAAATAAATAAATAAAGAAAGAAAGAAAGAAAGAAAGAAAGAAAGAAAGAAAGAAAGAAAGAAAGAAAGAAAGAAAACAACCAAGCTCAGAGAACACCAAAGACCCCATAATTCTCCTCCTCCTCCCTTCTAGCACTGATGATGTTCCCTAGTTGGGTCATGAAACATCTGCAAGAAAACCATCAAGCTCAGAGAGCACCAAGGACCGTTCAGTTCAACCTTGAGCTCATTGGTGAAATCCAATTTTTCTTACTACTGGTTCTGTGGGCGTGGCTTGGTGGGCGTGGCAGGGGAGGGATACTGCAAAATCCCCATTCCCTCCCCACTCTGGGGCCAGCCAGAGGTGGTAATTGCCGGTTCTCCGAACTACTCAAAATTTCCGCTACCGGTTCTCCAGAACCTGTCAGAACCTGCTGGATTTCACCCCTTGCTTGAGCTACAAATATTCCCTGATGTCAGCTCTGCCCATGTTGGCTTGTTCCTGACCCGTGTCTGAAGTAGCACATGCTGTTCAGAAGATACCTTTGGTTATCCACTTACCTCCGGCCACACTCCAAAGCTTAATCAGCCTGTCCGTGCCACCCGTGGCCAGCAGGCCTGAATTTGGACTGAAGGTGACCGCGTGGATCTCCGAGAGGTGGCCTTCCTGGAGAAGGGAGCAGAGAAGGAATGGGTTCAAGATAAGACGGTCGACCTGACTCTGGGCCCTTGAGGTGGGACTGAACATAGTCCTCCACTTGCGACCACCATTGAGCGTGACCTTTTTGACTTTATGTCATGGCAGCCGTAAAGCGAGTCGCCACTTAACTGTGCCCGATTTTACGAGCCTTCTTTCGGTTAAATCAATGGTCATTAAGTGGACATTGTTCTTATTAAGTGAATGCAATGGTCGTTAGGTCAAACCATTGTTTGCCATGGGGCTTTTCTGGCCAGAAATGGGAAGTAAACGCCGGTTGTAAGTGCAAGAACGGGCTGTGTCACTTTTTTTTTCAGTGCTGTTCTAACTTTGAGACGTCACTAAACGTGATTTAACCCATACTCTGGTTAGCTTTACAGCAAAGTGACCGCAGCTTGGCACACCATGCTTCAGTGGCCATAGGAGCACCTGGAAAGCTATGGCTGATGAATACAGTCCTCTACTTACAACCAGTTTGTTTAGTGACCATTCAATGTTACGACAGACTTCTCCCAGGCTATTTACGACACAGATTGTATACATCTCACTCACAGAGCGACGGCGTTCTGTTTCCTTCGCTAAAACACGCCCATTGCGGTCGATGGGTTTGCTTAATGTCCACAGCATTCCCTTAATGACCTTTGCAGAAAAAGGTCATAAAATTCGGCATGGTTACATGGTGACCCACTTAATGACCAGTACAACCAATGACAGTAATTCTGGATTTCATTACGGTTGTAAGTATACTGGTAAATTTAGGATGTTCAGGCTGGTGGAATCTACGTGGTAGATTACGGTGGCTTTCAGTCGATCCTTTCCCACTCAAGAAAACCCCCACCATTGGGTCCTCGACTTACAACAGTCCACTTAGTGACCGTTTGAAGTTAGAGCAGCACTGAAAAAAGTGACAAAACCATTTTTCACACTTATGACCATTGCAACATCCCCGTGGTCACATAATCAAAATTCAGACGCTTGGCAACTGACTCATATTTATGACGGTCACAGTGTTCTGGGGTCACGTGATCCCCTTTTGCGACCTTCCGGCAAGCAAAATCAACGGGGAAGCCAGATTCACTTAACGACCGTGTTGCTAACTTCACAACTGCAGCGATTCCCTTACCAACAGTGGCAGGAAAGGTCGTAAAATGGAGCCGTTTAACAAGTGTCTCGCTTAGCAACGGAAAGGTTGGCCTCAATTGTGGGCATAAGTCGAGGAGTACCTTAGTCTCTCCTGAGCCTTGGAGCACGATAGCCAAAATTAAACTAGGATAGCAAAACGGTGAGCGCAGGGGTTGATGGGCCAGTGGTGAAATCCAATTTTTTTAACTACCGGTTTTGTGGGCGTGATGTGGCTTTGCAGCTGTGGCTTTGTGGGCGTGGCAGGGGAAGGATATTGCAAAATCTCCATTCCCACCTCACTCTGGGGTCAGCCAGAGGTGGTATTTGCCGGTTCTCAAAATTTCTCCAGAACCGGTCAGAACCTGCTGGATTTCACCCCTGCGGAATGGACAGATGTCGGAACAAACAAGCTTACTTGTTCATCGGCCACGCCGGAGGGGAGACAGGCGGCCACACAAGAAGGCAAGCTGCAGTACTGATCCACTGACCCGCTACTGACCGAGTTCCCACGCTTCAGCCTGAAACTTGGAAATGCAGAAAAATGATTTTGAGTACGGCACTCACACATTCGCTGCAAAGGCCCTCCCCATGGCTCCCCCTGGATCCGCTTGTCTTCTTCGCACCCCTCCATTCATGTCCCCCAGCGGACGGTTCCCCTCCCCCTGGAATTTTATCCATGTAGAGGGGAGGCCTGTTCTACCCCCCACCCCACCCCCACCCCATCTCTGGGCTCTTCTGCATACAAACACACAAACAGGTGACCAATCTGCGGGTTCCTCGTTCACACCTTCGCCCAACAATGCAGGCAGAACCAATTCATACATTCCAACACACTTTTTAATCTCGTCATAACAGGTCCATTCCCCCCCCTGAAATAGAGTGATAAAAAAGAGTCAGCTGATAATTGAGTTCAATGGAAAAACAAGAAAAAAGAAAGAGAGAGAGAGAGAGAGAGAGAGAGAGAGAGAGAGAGAGAGAGAGAGAGAGAGAGAGAGAGAGAGAGAGAGAGAAAGAAAGAAAGAAAGAAAGAAAGAAAGAAAGAAAGAAAGAAAGAAAGAAAGAAAGAAAGAAAGAAAGAAAGAAAGAAAAAGAAAGAAAGAAAAAAGGAAGTGTGTGTGTGTGTGTGTGAGAGAGAGAGAGAGAGAGAGAGAGAAACAGAGAAACAGAGGGAGGGAGGGAGGAAGGAAGGAAGTGATCCTGGTGGTAGCAATAGCAATAGCACTTTACTTATATACCGCTTCATAGTGCTTTCCAGCCCTCTCTAAGCGGTTTACAGAGTTCAGCATATTGCCCCCAACAATCTGGGTCCTCATTTTACCCACTTCGGAAGGATGGAAGGCTGAGTCAACCTTGGTACAGTGGTTAGAATGCAGTATTGCTATTGGGAAGGAAGGAAGGAAGGAAGGAAGGAAGGAAGGAAGGGAGGGAGGGAGGGAGGGAGGGAGGGAGGAGGCAGGAAGGGAGGGAGGGAAGGAGGAAGGAAGGAGGGAGGGAGGTGGAGAGACAGAAAGCAAGGGAAGGAAGGAAGGAAGGAAGGAAGGAAGGAAGGAAGGAAGGAAGGAAGGAAGGAAGGAAGGAAGGAATTAATTTTTAGTCTTTCCACTCTTTATTAAACTTGCTCCCTCACTTCCCTCCGTGGATTCGTCCAGTCTGCCATTTTGTTCACATCTCTCGCGCCTCTTTCTCTTTCTCCGGACATTCAACATCTCTTTTCTTCCTTTCATTTCTGAATTCATGCTTTCCATTATTTGCTCCTCTCCTTTTCCCAGGTCCAGAAATCAGCCTCAATCGTATCCATACCACACGAGGACAAGGGGGAGTTCAAGCGTAGCGCCTGTTAACCAGGTTGCTACAGTCACCACCCGAGGCCATTTTCACATTCCTCTCTTGACTCAGCGATTGCTTTTGCAAACCAACCCGCTCTTCTTAACTTTTATCCTTCCTCAACCTACCGGTCCGAGGAATGGAATGAGACCTTCAGACCCATGGTGAAATCCAATTTTTTTTACTACCGGTTCTGTGGGTGTGGCTTGGTGGGCGTGGCTTGGTGGGCATGGCAGGAGAAGGATACTGCAAAATCCCCATTCCCTCCCCACTCTGGGGCCAGCCAGAGGTGGTATTTGCCAGTTCTCCGAATGACTCAAAATTTCCGCTACCGGTTCTCCGAACTACTCAAAATGTCTGCTACCGGTTCTCTGAACGGCTCAAAATTTTCGCTGCCGGTTCTCCGGGCTATTCAAAATTTCTGCTACTGGTTCTCCGAACTACTTAAAATGTCGGCTGCTGGTTTTCCGGACTACTCAAAATTTCCGCTACCGGTTCTCCGAACGACTCAAAATGTCCGCTACCGGTTCTCTGGACGACTCAAAATTTTCGCTACCGGTTCTCCGAACTACTCAAAATGTCCGCTACCGGTTCTCCGGACGACTCAAAATTTTCGCTACCGGTTCTCCGAACTACTAAAAATGTTCGCTACCGGTTCTTCGAACTACTCAAAATTTTTGCTACCGGTTCTCCGGACTACTCAAAATTTCCGTTACCGGTTCTCCAGAACCGGTCAGAATCTGCTAGATTTCACCCCTCTTTCAGACTCCTACCCTTGGCCATGCCTCCTTCTCCTCCCGCCTCAGCCCATTTACAGCCAGCTTTCCTCCTCCGCGGACCCTCGCCCGGAATGTACGGACTCCAGTTCAGGATGAGAAACACAACCGAAAGGTCTTCAATTTTAAAACTGCAGATTGCAAAAACCGAATGGATTTTGGAAATAGACCCATCGGGGTTTTGGTGGTTTTTTTTTAATATAATTTTTTCCCGGCAAAGAACCGGAAGGATGGAGCCAAGCACTTACTCAAACCAGCCCTTGACCACCTCCTTGCATCTGGCGGTGCTGAGCGAAGTGGCAGATGCTGATCTAAAGAAGAAAATGGAAAGTAGGAATGGGAAAACCTTCGGCGCACTCCAATCATCAAAGAAAGAAGAGAAGGGAGCAGGGTTATAGGTAATCCTCGAATTACAACCGTTCGTTTAGTGACCGTTCAAAGCGACAATGGCATTTAAAAAAATTACACACGTTTTTCCATTTAGGACCATTGCAGCATCCCAGTGATCAAAATTCAGACACTTGGAAACTGACTTGTATTTATGACGGTTGCAGGGTCCTCGGATTATGTGATCCCCTTTTGCGACCTTCTGACCAGCACAGCCAACAAGGAAACCAGATTCCCTTAATGACCATGTGACTCACTTAACAACGGCGGTGATTCACTTAAGTGAATTTAAAGTGCCGTTGTAACTTTGAACGGTCACTAAACGAATGGCTGTAAGTCAAGGACCACCTGTAGGCAGGAGGGATCACCTGCGAAAGGTAACCCTTTACCTGAAGGGTCTTTTCCACAATTTTTCACCTCCTTTCTTCTCGCCGGAGTCCTGTCTGCCGGCCAACTTCTTCTCTCCTGTTTTCAACTTTTCTGAGTCTCTAACAAAGGAGAACATTCAGAGGAAAAAATTTAAAATATTTCAGTTAAAGCATTGCTCAGTTTCCTCCCGAGTGGTGGATATTTCTCTCTCTGGGCACAATGACAATATATCTGCTGAACAAAACTCCGCATTGGCGACAGGGAAGGGCATCCGGCCAGTAAACACTCTGCTAGCTCCATTCAGTTGCCCAGACTCCACCCCTCGAGGGATTAATGGGTCGTTAAAAGGGGATGATTGCTCAATTTCCTCATGATCTTTGCAGAATTGTATTTTATTTATTATTTATTTGTTAAACTTATACGCCGCCCATCTCTAGGGGACTTAAAACCAACAAAAGCGATGATAAACCATTAAAACATTTATGTCCGGTTTCTAAGAACACCTCCTAGCAAAAGGCGGGTTTGCTTAACAACCGGGTTTTTTTTCCCCGCCTCATGACCGTGGCATTTGCCTAAAGACCCCCGCAAAAAAAGAAGAAGAAGATTAAAAACAGTTACGGTCACGTGATGACCCTGTTTGGGACTTACAACTGTCCTGGCGAGCTCAATGACCGTCGTAAGTGGAGGACTGCCTGTATGGATACCTTCCAGGTGGGGGTGACACCTGAGGAGGAGGTTTGCACAGGCTAAAAATATGCCAAACTCACATCTTTACACTGAGGATGGACCTGGTGGCTGCCTGAAGATCCCTGGTCAGTTGTGTTTGCTTCTCCCTGCGGGGAAAATGGAAGAGTTTCATCTATTTTCTTTTCTTTTGGAAAGTTTTGGAAGCTTGGGACCAACTTCCAGGGGAGGTAATAAGTGAGACATCAGTACCTGAGTTTGAACGTGCTTGGGATGAACCCCTGTCCATCACCCGACAAAAATTAAAAGTGAAGAATAAAGTAACAGAGGTGGTATTCTGCGGTTTCGGATCGGTTCAGGCGAACCGGTCAGCTCCAGTACACATGCGTGCGTTTGCCAGTTGATTTTCGGCCTTCTTTTTGGCCGTTTTCGCTCTCCCCAGGCTTCAGGAAAGCCTCCTGAACCCTGGGTCCGGTGAAAAATGTCCCAACCGGAAGTTCGGAAATGAATTTCCGGGTGGCCCGTTTGGCGTTTTTCGCCGTCCCCAGGCTTCAGGAGTCCGGAGGCTTCAGTGAGGCCTGTGCGCATACGTGGGAGGCAGCATGGGGCTGGTTGTGCGCATGCGCGGGGTAGCGTGGGGGGAGGGCATGGGTGTGGGCATGTGTATGCTTGCTAGTGCGCGCGCACCCTTTTGGCACACGAGCAAGAAAAGGTTCGCCATCACTGGTCCACAGGAAAACAACCCAGCTTGGAGAGCACCGACCACCCCTCGAGGTCCCCAAAGACCCCCCACACCTGACTCAGCTCCCCCCCCCAATTCTCACCTTTCGATCCTCTGGTTCTCCTGCTGGGCCCAGTCTGCCTTCCTCTGCAGGAGTTGTTGGAGTAGCTGCTCCCCCGTTTCCTGGGCCTGGCGAAATTCCCCGTCCTGATGCTGGAAATCCCTCTGCAGAGAATCGTACTCGGCTTTCTGGGCGCTGTTCCTGCACCGGAGCTCCTCCGCCTGGCTTTGCAGTTGGCAGCGCCAGCCCTGCAGACCCGACAGTTGGCAGCTCAGAGCGGCCAGCCTGAAATAGTGAAACGCACCCGTGTTTGCTTTCTCCTAATCGGAGGTAGGATTCAAATAATTTCCCTACCGGTTTGCCCAGCACCGAAAATGAGAGCGCGCATGCACGCTCGCTTCGGTGTGCGACTTCTGCACATGCGTGCACCTTCCGTGCATGCGCTTTGCATGCAGCTTGCACACATGCACATGGCTTGAAAATATGGCTAAATAGGATGGCATAGCGCCAGGTCAGGTGGGTGTGGAGGGCGGCGGGCCCATCCGCAGGTCACTACTACCGGTTCATCCAAACCGGTCTGAACCGGCTGAATATCACCTGTGCTCCTAATCTCACCTTTGGGGCAATAAAAGATATGTACGTTCAGATTTCTTCTATTTATTTGGGTTTTTTTTTTTAGCCTGGTTTTATTACTTTATATAAGTCACTCGAGGTGGTGAATGTACCTAATTCTCCTTCTTCCCGTTTTCCCAACAACAACCCTGTGAGGACTAGAACTCACAGTCTCCTGGTGATTAGCCCAAAATCACCCAGCTGGCTTTCATGCCTAAGGCGGGACTAGAACTCACAGTCTCCTAGTTTCTAGGCCAGCACCTTAACCCCTACACCCAACTGAAAGCCAGGTGGGTGTTTGAGCCAATCACCAGCGACAGGGAGTTCTAGTCCCACCTTCGCATGAAAGCCAGCAGAGCCGGCTGGGGAATTGTGGGAGCTGAATACCTTAAAGTTGCCACGGTTGGGACTCACGGGTGGACGCATGCCAAGGATCAGGGCACCATCAGACCCCAAGAGCCCAGCTCTCAAATAGCTCCGTCCTTCTTCCATCTGGGGCAAGAGGCCCAGGCTGCCAGCCCTGCACCTAGAAAGGGATCTAGGTCCCACGGAGACCCCCTTACCTGCCCTTCTGGTCCCCCAGTGCTGCATCCTTAGCTTGGAGCCACTGGTTCAATTCATACACCTTGTATGCCATCTGTAAGCCAGAGAGAGATGCCGTCAGGTCATGTTCTGCCCCCAGGTAAGCCAGTCCTCAGGTTACAAAAACAAGGAAGATCTCAAGAACTTGAGAGCATCATTGGAAGTCACTATTTCCTCCCTGGATTTGTCTTCTCTGCTTTAGAAGGTCTAGGGCCGTGGTGGCAAACCTATGGCAAGCATGCCACAGCGGAGGGCATGCGAGCGTTGCCCACCGGCAAACCGGAAGTGCGGAAAAACGCACTTCCGGTTTGCCGGTGAGCTGTTTTTTGCACTCCGGAGGGTTCAGGAAAGCTCCCTGAAGCCCCGGAATGCAAAAAACGACGAAACGGACAAACCGGAAGTGCATTTTTCTGAACTTCCGGTTTGCCCGTTTCGTTGTTTTTTACCGTCCCAGGCTCCGGTAAGGCCTTTGCGCGGGAGTGGGGATGTGTGCGCATGCGCAGGGGGCAGCATGGGGGGGTGTTGTGCGCATGCGTGGGGGGGAGGGAATGGGTGTGGGTATGCGTGCGCGCGCTAGCGTACGCACCCCCCCCTTTTTGGCACGCGAACCAAAAAAGGTTCGCCATCACTGGTCTAGGGCATCTTTTTATAATTTATGGTGTGTGCAGTGGTGGTCTGCAACTGATTTAACAACCGGTTCAGTGATTGTGCGCTTCGCGCGTGCACGCGCACCTAACACACTTGCGCACAGCATTCAAAATACAGCCATTTGAAGCTCAGCTGCTTACCTTCTAAGGCAGCCCCCGTAAGTAGAACAGCGGAGGTGCGGAAATCAGCTGACCCAGAAATAAGGAAATATAGGACAGGATAGGGCAGGGGCGGGTGGGCAGGGCCAGCTGATTGTCGGAACTACCGGTTCGCCCGAAACCGGTCGCAGCCCACCACTGGACGTGTGAGAAAGCAAAGAAATATAGGAGTAGGATACATATCTTAATACAGAAAAAAAATTTAAGTGAATATAAAGAGTAAACCAGATATTTTCCTTCTTGGGTTTAATGGAAAAAGACCTGGGGGGAAAAAATCCGGAACTTCGTTGTTATATATGTTGACGGCAGCAAGATCACTTCATGCACAGAAACGGAAGGACGCCTCGATTCCCACAATGGATGGATGGCTGCAAAAATTGATGGAGTGAGCAGAGATGGCTAAATTGACTGTTTCGATCGAAGGAAAAAAAATACAAATATTTTTATTTCGACTTGGAAACCGCTTCTGGACTTTGTGCTCGAGGTGGGGAAAAATATGAAACTTTGATTTTGGGTTTTGCTGATGAGATCGATTTGTTGTTATAGAAATGGCCAGTTTGTACTATTGTGTAAAAGTAAAAAGTTGAGGTTGGATGGTAATGCCTATTCTACTGCACCAAGAGAAGTCGGAAGCCAATGCTTTTTTCCCCTCTTTTTCCCTTTTTCTTTCCCTCACTTTTCCCTTCCCTACTTTCCCTACTATTTATTTTTGTAGTTTCTTTCTATGCTATATTATATAAACTAATAAAAAAACTTTGTTTTTTTTTAAATGAAGATCTGTGGCAATCACACCATTTGGCGGCAACGATAAATTCACGCAGAATTCAGAATAACTCCTATTGCTTCTGAATCTAGATCCATTGATCCATTTCCCTGGCTAAGTCACGAATCTAGACTTCTAGGCGTGGAGAACTCTTCCTTCTTCTGCAGCAAACATGGTTGCGAGTAGTCCTCGACTTACAACCGTTTTGTTTAATGACCATTCAAAGTTGCAACAGACTGGAAAAAGGGACGTAGGACCGTTTTTCACACTTACGACTGTTGGTCTTAAGCCCTATGGTCACGTGATCAAAATTCAGACGTTTGGTAACTGGCTCGTATTTTATGACGGTCGCAGTGTCCTGAGATCTCGTGATCCTCTTTTTGTGACCTTCAGACGAACAAAGCCAATGGGGAAGCCAGATTCATTTAACAACCGTGTGACTAATTTAACAACTGCAGTGATTCACTTAACAACCGAGGCAAGAAAGGTCATAAAATGGGGCAAAACTCACTTAGCAACTGTCTCGCTTAGCAACAGAAATTTTGGGATCAATTGTGGTCTTAAGTCCAAGACTTACCTGTACATTATGCCAAAAAACCTGGACCGCTTCGGCTTCTAGAAGAAGTTCTCCAGATGCCATAATCTTCTCCAGATCTCCTCCTGGACCTTCCACCGGCCCCTATCATTGCTTCTGCGAGGTTCTCCTGCCCAAAGACCCAGGCCCAAAGCTTACCTCCCCATTGGCGGTCTCCAACTGCAAGAGGCTGGCTTTGTGACGATTCTGAAGGCGCATCAACAGCGTTGAAGAATCCCAAACTGGGTCAGGAAGGCAACTGGAAGACGGATGGTTGGGGCTGCAAGCAAATGGCGTTCTTGGTTAGAAACCAGAACCATCTAGAAAGAGGCTTTGAGAGATAGTGAAACTGACTGGAAGCCAGTCTGCAGTTGCCCAGGGCATCCTGTCACAAATGCATCTGACCCAACCAGATCTGTGGTTGGGTAGCAGAATAACAATGTTGGAGGGGACCTTGGAGGTCTTCTAATCCAACCTCTGCTCAGGCAGGAAGCCCTATAACCGTGATGGCGAACCTATGGCACGTGTGTCGCAGGTGGCACGCATAGCCATATCTGAGGGCATGCGAGGCGTTGCCCTATGTCAGCTCCAGCGCGCACGTGCGCGCTGGCCAGCTGATTTTCGGCCTTTCAGAAGGCGGGCGGAGGCCGTTTTTGCCCTCCCCAGGCTTCAGGAAAGCCTCCGGAGCCTGTGGATGGCAAAAAATGGGCCCAACAGGCCTACCGGAAGTTGGAAACGAGGCCTGTTCACTGAGGGCTTCAGTGAGGCCAGCGCGCATGCGCAGGGGTGGGAATGGGGGTGGGGTTGTGTGCGCATGCATGGGGGGGAGGGCATTGCCTTATGGGTGTGGGCACGCGCGCCCTTTTGGCACCCAAGCAAAAAAAAAGGTTTGCCATCACTGCCCTATAACATTTCAGACTGTCCGATCTTCTCTTAAAAGCCTCCAGGAATGGAGCATCCACAATTTCTGGTGACAAGTAGTTTCACTGCTTAATTAACAGAATGACACGGAGGTTGTTTGAAAGTATGCTTTGTCTTAATCTGTGCCTGAACCAGGTCTGGAGTCCTTGACTTAGGACCACAATGTGCCTACCAGCAAAGATGGGAAAGCAAAAGAATGAAAACATATCAAGGAAGCGCTCAGAACGTGTGGCTATCCCAGGTGGGCCTTCATCAAACCTCAAAAATTACTCTACAGGAGGAGCTCCTCCATAGCAGACAATGAAGAGTTCCAAAGATGCTTTCTTTCTCTTCACCAGGCAGCTGGGCTGAAAAATTTGAAAAACCAGAAAGTCCAGTTGCTGGAAGAGAAGAAAAGCACATTTGGGACAACCATGACCTGGATGACTGAGAATCTCCATAGACCAGAAGTCTTCAAACTTGGCAACTTTAAGACTTGTGGACTTCAACTCCCAGAATAGCTGGCTGGAGAATTCTGGGAGTTGAAGTCCACAAGTCTTAAAGTTGCCAAGTTTGGGGACCCCTGCCATAGACAGACAACGAAGAGAACAATAAACAGCATCCCAAACGTTGGAGGAATATCGGAAAAGCTCAGGAGGATCTTCAGCCAACCCAAAATACGTGCACAGTTCAAACCCAAGAAGACACTAAGGCAGAAGCTTGTCCACCCCAAGGACAAAACAGCCGGACACAAACTGAGCAACGGGGTATATGCGATACAGTGCAGCGAGCCATGTGCAGATCTGTACATTGGGGAAACAAAACAGCCACTTCACAGACGCATGGCACAACATAGGAGAACAAACCCATCAGGACTAGATTCAGCGGTCCATCTGCATTTAAAAGACAAAGCCTGCTCTTTTGAAGACAGCAGAGTCCACATTTTGGACAGAGAGGACAGCCGGTTTGGAAGAGGTCAAAATTGTAAGCCCTCTCTCAACAGAGGGTGAAGGGAGACGACATCATCTATCTTCAATGTACAACACAGTCCTTTCAGCAGTTCCAAGAAGGCTCCACACCTATTTGCACCACCCAGGTGACCCTGAGGACACAGGTAAACCTTCAGGTGGCCTCAAGGACCCTCTAAAAGGATGCAAATGACCAGCTGTCTTCAAGGAAAATAAATCCTTCCCTTCCCCACCATCCAGCCAGAAGCTTCCTGGATTCTTTAACCAGTGGAACAACTTGCCTCCAGAAGTTGTGAATGGTCCAATACTGGAAGTTTTTAAGAAGCTGTTTGGATAACCATTTGTCTGAAGTGGTGTAGGGTTTCCTGCCTAAGCAGGGGGTTGGACTAGAAGACCTCCAAGGTCCCTTCCAACTCTGTTATTCTGAGAAGCGAAACGTCTTCAAAGAAAAACCAGAAAGTCCAGTTGCCTCTTGGGAAGGAAAAAAAGCATTTTTGGGACGGGTGGCTGGAAGGAAGGAAGCAAAATGGGGAAGGGATGGGAGGAAAGGAAAGAAGGACAGAAGGGAGGGGGGGTCGAAGGAGGGAGGGAGGGAGGGATGGGGGAGAGGAAAGAGTTACTAGCTTGGCAGCCCCAGCAGAACAAACCAGCCCCTCCCTGTAGAAACTGCATTATGGACCGTGGAAGCTCAAGTGATGAGCAGCTGATTCAGAGCATGGCACAGAACCGGGCCTACGACAGCCTTTCTCCCTGCTGGAATAGAGAGCGGCCCATTCAGCTAAGGAGGGCAGGACTCTTCCGTAAAATCCATTCAGGCCACGCTCTTGACATGAGGCAGCCCTGCCATTCCCTTTCCAAGTTCCCACAAGAAAGCCTGCCCCGTCCCCAACCCTTCCCTTAATAACAACAGAGTTGGAAGGGACCTTGGAGGTCTTCTAGTCCAACCCCCTGCCTAGGCAGGAAAAACCCTACACTACTTCAGACAATGGTTATCCAACATCTTCTTAAAAACTTCCAGTGTTGGAGCATTCACAATTTCTGGAGGCAACTTCTGTTCCACTGATTAATTGTTCTCACTGTCAGGAAATTTCTCCTTAGTTCTAAGTTGCTTCTCTCCTTGTTTAGTTTCCACCCATTGCTTCTTGTCCTGCGTTCAGGTGCCTTGGAGAAAAGTTTGACTCCCTATTTTTTGTGGCAACGCCTGAGATATTGGAACACTGCTATCATGTCTCCCCTGATCTTTCTTTTCATTAGACTAGCCATACCCAGTTCCTGCAACCGTTCATCGTATGTTTTAGCCTCCAGTCCCCTAATCATCTTTGTTGCTCTTCTCTGCACTCTTTCTAGAGTCTCAACATCCTTTTTACATGGTGGCGACCAAAACTGAATGCAATATTCCAAGTGTGGCCTTACCAAGGCATTATAAAGTGGTATTAACACTTCGCAGGATCTGGATTCTATCCCTCTGTTGATGCAGCCTAGAACTGTATTGGCTTTTTTGGCAGCTGCTGCACACTGCTAGCTCATATTTAAATGGTTGTCCACTAGGACTCCAAGATCCCTCTCACAGTTACTACTGTTGAGCAAGGTACCACATATACTGTACCTGTGCATTTTGTTTTTCTTGCCTAAATGTAGAACCTTATTTTTTTCACCATTGAATTTCATTTTGTTTGATAGCACCCAATGTTCAAGTCTGTCAAGATCCTTCTGTATCTTGAGCCTATCTTCTGGCTCAAGATACTTCTCAGATACTTCCAGGGGAACCACAATCGGTAGCTGTCCCGTAGCAGAGATAAAAGAAAATGGACAGCAGAGAGATCCAGAATACAGGTAGTCCTCGGCTTACGACTGCAATGGATGCTGTGAAGTGAGACATTCGTTGAGTGAGTTTGCTCCAGGTTACGACTTTTTCTTGCCACGTTTTGTTAAGCGGTTCTCAAATTTAGGAACGCGGTCGTTAAGCGAATCTGGTTTCCCCCCGTTGACTTGGCTTGTCAGGTGGTCGCAAAAGGGGACGCTGCGACCGTCATAAATGTGAGTCAGTTGTGCCAAGAGTCTGAATTGTGACCCCTTGACCAAAGGAATGCTGCAACGGGTAGCAAGGGTGAACAACGGTCACAGGTCACTTTTTTCAGTGCCGGTGTAACGTGGAGCGGTCACTAAATGAATTCTTGTAAGTCGAAGACTAGCTGGAGGTGGAGGAGGAGTGAATTGGGGGTGCCAGGCACCATGCAGCACCGAATCGGTCTCTCTGGAAAGATTCTTAGAACAGTGTTTCCCAACCTTGGCAACTTGAAGATATCTGGACTTCAACTCCCAGAATACCCCAGCCAGCATTCGCTGGCTGGGGAATTCTGGGAGTTGGTCCAGATTATCTTCAAGTTGCCAAGGTTGGGAAACACTGTCTTAGAAGATCAAGATCGGGCGACACCGTTTTTCCCAACTCATTCTCATGCAGACACAATGGATGAAAGAGAATATTTATTTATTTATTTATATATTTAATTTCATTTGTATGCCGCCAAACTCCCAAAAAGACTCTGGGCGGCTTAGCAACATTTGCAAATATAAAAGCATAAAAACATAAAAACAATTTAAAAACTCATGCGTTATATCTGCTTTTGAGGTTCTCAAAAGCTCTGAATGAAGGTAGGAGAAGAAGGAACAGATGGAAACTCATCAAAGAGAGAAGCAACCTGGAATTAAGGAAAAACTTCCTAACAATGAGGACAATTAACCAGTGGAACTGCTTGCCACCAGAAGTTGTGGGTGCTCCATCACTGGAGGCTTTTAAGAAGAGAGATTGGACAGCCATTTGTCCAGAATAGTCCAGGGTCTCCTGCTTGAATTAAATTAGAATGATTACAAATGATTAATTGATACGACACTTGCAATATTTCTCGCATGGAATTTACATCGGCTTAACTACCCCGTCTTCCTGCCTACCTCCCCAATTGAACTGTTGCAGTCTTCAAAAATTTACAACCCCCCCCATCCCTATTCAAATGGCTTTGTCTGAAATGGAGTTACTAGTCCTCATGATAGAGCCGAGGTGGCGCAGTGGTTAAATGCAGCACTGCAGGCTGTTAGTTCAGCAGTTCAGCTGTTCAAATCTCACCAGGCTCAAGGTTGACTCAGCCTTCCATCCTTCTGAGGTCGGTAAAATGAGGACCCAGATTGCTGGGGGCAAGAGGCTGAACTCTGTAAACCGCTTAGAGAGGGCTGTAAAGCACTATGAAGCGGTATATAAGTCTAAGTGCTATTATTTATTTATTTATTTATTTATTTATTTATTTATTTATTTATTTATTTATTTATTTATTTATTTATTTATTTATTTATTTATTTATTTATTTATTTATTTATTTATTTATTTATTTATTTATTTATTTATTTATTTATTTGACTTATATACTGCCTCACAGTGCAAGCGTTCTCTAAGCGGTTTACACCAGTAAGCAATGTATATATTTACATTGCCCCCAACAATCTGGGTCCTCATTTTACCTACCTCAGAAGGATGGAAGGCTGAGTCAACCTTGAGCCGGTGAGATTTGAACCGCTGACCTGCGGATCACAGTCAGCTAAAGTGACCTGCAGTACCCCATTCTAACCGCTGCACCACCTCGGCTCTTTGCTTGCCGCGCCTCACCTCCTATACTCACCCGCAACCCAGATTGTTGGGGGCAAGAGGCTGAACTCTGTAAACCGCTTAGAGAGGGCTGTAAAGCACTATGAAGCGGTATATAAGTCTAAGTGCTATTTATTTATTTATTTATTTATTTATTTATTTATTTATTTATTTATTTATTTATTTATTTATTTATTTATTTATTTATTTTATTATTATTTATTTATTTATTTATCTATCTATTTATTTATTTTTGGTCTCCGAGGCTCTGGCTCTCCTCCTACAGAGAACTGAGTCTATGGTTCCCTGAAGCGGCGGAAGAATCGTCTTGTGGCGAGACGGGCGACAAACGAATGTAATAAATAAAAATAAAAGACCAACAAAGACAACCTGAATTTTTGGTTACCTGCAAGCGGGACCCCCCATCTGATGATCCACAGAGGGGATTTTGAAAGGCACAGAAAGATCATCCAAGTTGGATTTTTCTAGCAGCTTGGTATCTGTAAGGCAGGAAAGAGAACATCAGCTATGAGAATAAAGTGAAAAGTAACGATTAATATTAATATTATTCTAGGGGACCACTTTATAATTCCTTGGTAAGACCACACCTAGAATACTGCATCCAGTTTTGGTCACTACGATATAAAAAAGATGTTGAGACTCTGGAAAGAGTGCAGTGAAGAGCAACAAAGAGGATTAGGGGACTGGAGGCTAAAATATATGAAGAACGGTTGCGGGAACTGGGTATGTCTAGCTTGATGAAAAGAAGGATTAGTGGTGACATGATAGCAGTCTTCCAATATTTGAGGGGTTGCCACAAAGAAGAGGGGGTCAACTGATTTCCCAAAGGCAGGACAAGAAGCAACGGATGGAAACTAACTAAGGAGAGAAGCAACCTGGAACTAAGAAGAAATTTCCAGACAGTGAGAAGAACTCCATTAACACCAGAAATCGTGGGTGCTCCATCATTGGAGGCTTTTAAGAAGAGATTGGACAACCATTTGTCTAAAATGATAGGATCTCCTGCTTAAGCAGAGGGTCAGACTAGAAGACCTCCACGGTCCCTTCCCATCCTGTACCAGATGTTTGCAGTATTATATTTTCCATCAGATATGGTCTGTTTTAATCTATGTGCTTTTCTGGAAGTCAGCTCTGGAAATGAACAGAAATCCAAGTCAAATTGTAGAACTGGAATTGGGAGTTGAGTTGGGTTTCTCATGATTTCTAGATACTCCTTGATTTACTATCAATCGGTCTGTGACCGTTGCAATCCCTGAAAATCTACTTATGACCTGGCTCTGGACTTCCAAAATCTACGCACAAACACCCAAAATCTACGCACAAACAGATACACACCTTAGTCACATGACCACAATTTTCGGCGCTTGGCAACCAACATACCTTTGGGTGCAGCATTCCACAGTCATGTGACTGTGAGTTATGATGTTATTTTTGGTCAGTTTCTGGCCTTTTTATTTATTTATTTATTATTTATTTTGTTATTCTTATATGCCGCCCAACTCCCGAAGGACTCAGGGCGGCGAGTGGTTGGTTTCTTTCAGCAACCAGGTTAATTGTGTTTGTGAGACACTGATGACAACTGTTATCTTGTTTCCCAACAGCAAATTCACCTTTTTCCTGTTCTGTAATCATTTCCATTACATCAGGTTAGAAGTTGGAAGACGGTGAGTTCTAGTCCCGCCTTAGGCATGAAAGCCAACTGGGTGACTCTGGGCCAATCACCAGGAGACGGTGAGTTCTAGTCCCGCCTTAGGCATGAAAGCCAACTGGGTGACTCTGGGCCAATCACCAGGAGACGGTGAGTTCTAGTCCCGCCTTAGGCATGAAAGCCAACTGGGTGACTCTGGGCCAATCACCAGGAGACGGTGAGTTCTAGTCCCGCCTTAGGCATGAAAGCCAACTGGGTGACTCTGGGCCAATCACCAGGAGACGGTGAGTTCTAGTCCCGCCTTAGGCATGAAAGCCAACTGGGTGACTCTGGGCCAATCACCAGGAGACGGTGAGTTCTAGTCCCACCTTAAACATGAAAGCCAACTGGGTGACTCTGGGCCAATCACCAGGAGACGGTGAGTTCTAGTCCCGCCTTAGGCATGAATACCAGCTGGGTGATTTTGAGCCAATCACCAGGAGACGGTGAGTTCTAGTCCCGCCTTAGGCATGAAAGCCAACTGGGTGACTCTGGGCCAATCACCAGGAGACGGTGAGTTCTAGTCCCGCCTTAGGCATGAAAGCCAACTGGGTGACTCTGGGCCAATCACCAGGAGACGGTGAGTTCTAGTCCCGCCTTAGGCATGAAAGCCAACTGGGTGACTCTGGGCCAATCACCAGGAGACGGTGAGTTCTAGTCCCGCCTTAGGCATGAAAGCCAACTGGGTGACTCTGGGCCAATCACCAGGAGACGGTGAGTTCTAGTCCCGCCTTAGGCATGAAAGCCAACTGGGTGACTCTGGGCCAATCACCAGGAGACGGTGAGTTCTAGTCCCGCCTTAGGCATGAAAGCCAACTGGGTGACTCTGGGCCAATCACCAGAAGACGGTGAGTTCTAGTCCCGCCTTAGGCATGAATACCAGCTGGGTGATTTTGAGCCAATCACCAGGAGACGGTGAGTTCTAGTCCCGCCTTAGGCATGAAAGCCAACTGGGTGACTCTAGGCCAATCACCAGGAGACGGTGAGTTCTAGTCCCGCCTTAGGCATGAAAGCCAACTGGGTGACTCTGGGCCAATCACCAGGAGACGGTGAGTTCTAGTCCCGCCTTAGGCATGAATACCAGCTGGGTGATTTTGAGCCAATCACCAGGAGACGGTGAGTTCTAGTCCCGCCTTAGGCATGAAAGCCAACTGGGTGACTCTGGGCCAATCACCAGGAGACGGTGAGTTCTAGTCCCGCCTTAGGCATGAAAGCCAACTGGGTGACTCTGGGCCAATCACCAGGAGACGGTGAGTTCTAGTCCCACCTTAAACATGAAAGCCAACTGGGTGACTCTGGGCCAATCACCAGGAGACGGTGAGTTCTAGTCCCGCCTTAGGCATGAATACCAGCTGGGTGATTTTGAGCCAATCACTAGGAGACGGTGAATTCTAGTCCCGCCTTAGGCATGAAAGCCAACTGGGTGACTCTGGGCCAATCACTAGGAGATCGTGAATTCTAGTCCCGCCTTAAGCATGAATACCAACTGGGTGACTTTGGACCAATCACCAGGAGACGGTGAGTTCTAGTTCCACACTTTAGGCACAAAAGCTGGCTGGGTGACTCTGGGCCAATCACCAGGAGACGGTGAGTTCTAGTCCCGCCTTAGGCATGAAAGCCAACTGGGTGATTTTGAGCCAATCACTAGGAGACGGTGAATTCTAGTCCCGCCTTAGGCATGAAAGCCAACTGGGTGACTCTGGGCCAATCACTAGGAGATGGTGAATTCTAATCCCGCCTTAAGCATGAATACCAACTGGGTGACTTTGGACCAATCACCAGGAGACGGTGAGTTCTAGTTCCACACTTTAGGCACAAAAGCTGGCTGGGTGACTCTGGGCCAATCACCAGGAGACGGTGAGTTCTAGTCCCGCCTTAGGCATGAAAGCCAACTGGGTGATTTTGAGCCAATCACTAGGAGACGGTGAATTCTAGTCCTGCCTTAGGCATGAAAGCCAACTGGGTGACTCTGGGCCAATCACTAGGAGATGGTGAATTCTAGTCCCGCCTTAAGCATGAATACCAACTGGGTGACTTTGGACCAATCACCAGGAGACGGTGAGTTCTAGTTCCACACTTTAGGCACAAAAGCTGGCTGGGTGACTCTGGGCCAATCACCAGGAGACGGTGAGTTCTAGTCCCGCCTTAGGCATGAAAGCCAACTGGGTGACTCTGGGCCAATCACTAGGAGATGGTGAATTCTAGTCCCGCCTTAAGCATGAATACCAACTGGGTGACTCTGGGCCAATCACCAGGGGACGGTGAGTTCTAGTCCCGCCTTAGGCATGAATACCAGCTGGGTGATTTTGAGCCAATCACCAGGAGACGGTGAGTTCTAGTCCCGCCTTAGGCATGAAAGCCAACTGGGTGACTCTGGGCCAATCACCAGGAGACGGTGAGTTCTAGTCCCACCTTAAACATGAAAGCCAACTGGGTGACTCTGGGCCAATCACCAGGAGACGGTGAGTTCTAGTCCCGCCTTAGGCATGAATACCAGCTGGGTGATTTTGAGCCAATCACTAGGAGACGGTGAATTCTAGTCCCGCCTTAGGCATGAAAGCCAACTGGGTGACTCTGGGCCAATCACTAGGAGATGGTGAATTCTAGTCCCGCCTTAAGCATGAATACCAACTGGGTGACTTTGGACCAATCACCAGGAGACGGTGAGTTCTAGTTCCACACTTTAGGCACAAAAGCTGGCTGGGTGACCTAGGGCCAGCCATTTTCTCTCAGCCCTAGGAGGCGAGCAATGGCAAAGCACAACTGAAACCTTGCCATTCACCAGGCGTCAACAATGACTTGAAGGCTTACACCAAAATTATTTTAACTGCTGTCAATGAATTCTGGAAAGCCACGTTTGACATTTCCAGGAAGAAAACCTGCCAGTCATATCGCTCCATTAAGCAATCAAAGGTAAGTCTAACTTCATTAACAGCAGTCAAGAACACGGTAAGAGTTCAGCTGCCTAATGGGCCGGATATAATTACTATGGGATTACACCTGTTATAGTCATTACACTGAACTCAGTCTATTGTCGCCCCTTGTCTGCAGCGTTTTTCTAAGTGCTGCCACGCGGATCATCTTGGAGTCAAATTGAACTCTTGGATTTGAGTTTGCATCCTTGTGGTTTCCTATCATTATGTGAACGGGATCAACAATGCTCTTTGTTTAGTTTTGCTCTACCTTATAATGCCTTTTTTCAATATTTTAGTACGAAATGGAATGGAATAGAATATGAGAAGAGAAGAGAAGACAGAAAAGAAGAGAAAAAGGAAGGATGGAGAAGAAAAGAAGAATAGAAGAGAATGAGAAGAGAAGAGAGAAGAGGAGAGAGAAAAGAGAAGAGAAAAAGGAAGGATGGAGAAGAGAAGGAAAGAAGAGAAGAGAAGAGAAGAGAAGAAGGAAGGATGGATGGAGAAGAGAAGAGAGAAGAGAAGAGAAGAGAAGAGAAGAGAAGGAAGGGAGAAGAGAAGAGAAGGAAAGAAGAGAAGAGAAGAGAAGAAGGAAGGATGGATGGAGAAGAGAAGAAGAGAAGAGAAGAGAAGAGAAGAGAAGAGAAGAGAAGAGAAGAGAAGAGAAGAGAAGAGAAGAGAAGAGAAGAGAAGGAAGGGAGAAGAGAAGAGAAGGAAAGAAGAGAAGAGAAGAGAAGAAGGAAGGATGGATGGAGAAGAGAAGAAGAGAAGAGAAGAGAAGAGAAGAGAATAGAAGACAAGAGAAGAGAAGAGAAGAGAAGAGAAGAGAAGAGAAGAGAAGAGAAGAGAAGGAAGGGAGAAGAGAAGGAAAGAAGAGAAGAGAAGAGAAGAAGGAAGGATGGATGGAGAAGAGAAGAATAGAAGAGAAGAGAAGAGAAGAGAAGAGAAGAGAAGAGAAGAGAAGAGAAGAGAAGAGAAGGAAGGAGAAGAAGGGAAGAGAAGAGAAGAGAAGAGAAGAGAAGAGAAGAGAAGAGAAGAGAAGAGAAGGAAGGGAGAAGAGAAGGAAAGAAGAGAAGAGAAGAAGGAAGGATGGATGGAGAAGAGAAGAAGAGAAGAGAAGAGAATAGAAGAGAAGAGAAGAGAAGAGAAGAGAAGAGAAGGAAGGAGAAGAAGGGAAGAATAGAATAGAATAGAATAGAATAGAATAGAAGAGAAGAGAAGAGAAGAGAAGAGAAGAGAAGAGAAGAGAAGAGAAGAGAAGAGAATTCTTTATTGGCCAAGTGTGATCGAACACACAAGGAATTTGTCTCTCGTGCAGAAAGCTCTCAGTGTACATACAAAGTGATAAGTCATACCATAGATCAGGGGTGTCAAACTCAAGGCCCACAGGCCGAATCTGGCCTGCGGGGTGCTTAAATCTGGCCCACTGGGCCGGCCTAGAAATAATGAAGGACCGGCCCGTGGTGCCTCGGCTAACCAAAACGGGCTGTGGGGGTGTGGGGGGGCTTTTTTCGGTCCCCACAGCCTCCTACAGCAGTCTGGCGGCCGAAAACGGGCCACGGGGGTGGGGGACACGCATTTTATATGTTTCTTTCTCAGCCCCATGCACTCTTATCTTCCTTCCTGTTGGCTGCTTTACACGATTCCTGGTTTCATCCAGTTTAAAAATATGGAACAGGCCTAATCCAAAGAGTTTGCTCACTTATCTGTGGCTGTAATGTAATTTGCTTGGTTTTGACTTACAACTGGATTGTGTTTATCTCCCCCATCATGGTTTGTAAACCATACAGTGAGCCTAAAAACTTAAAATACAGAACATGATTGGATGTAGGAGATGGCAGTATGCACAAACTGTAATATTTTTTTTTAGTGCACTATGTCATGTGAAAACATCCAGTGGTTATTTCTAAATTGTGATTTAACGGTGTAAAGCACCAATGGCTGAATTTACAGAACCCACAGAGTCAAGATCAAATCATAATAGGACTGGATAGTGTGCAAATCTGGCAGATAGAAGGCAGCCTTTGTCAGTTATGCATACAACTCAGTGAAGCTAGTGACATTTAATTGTGTATCGCCCAGTTATAATCCAAATGGACCTGGAAGTGTTTCCACACAGCATGCATATTTTCTGAATCTTTCCAGACATTTAGCAGTATATTGTGATGATTTTGTTGCGCTGTATACAGTGTTCCTCTTTACAATGGATATCGGGAATAAAATTTTAATGTTTTCGAAGAACTCTATTAAAAATGAAAAATGGGGGGGTGGGATCAAGCTAGAGGATTCTACATAGAGTTAATTACCCGTATTTTTCGGACTGTAAGACGCACCAAGATTTCGAAGAGGCAAGTAAGAAACAAAAGTGTTTGTCCTCCCCGGCCCCCAGAAGCACTCTGCAGGCCTCCCAAACCCTCTGTGCACTCCGTTTTTCGGAAAAACGGGCCTGTTTTTACCCATTTTTGCAAAAAACGGGGCACACAGAGGGTTTGGGAGGTCTGCATAGTGCTTCTGGGGGCTGGGGGAAGGCAAAAACGCCCCCGTTTTTGTGAAAAACAGCCCGTTATCCAAGCTGACCTTTTAAACTTCACATTATTCAGCAAAAAAATGGGAATGGAATCATTTCCTGTTTTGCTTTTCAAGGCGTTTGCGGTTTTTGTCCAAAAAGGGAACTCCAAAGAGACTCACACATCCCTTTTTATTCTTGCAGAGTGACAATGCAGAGTGTAGACACTCAAGTGCAGACTGGCTGTTTGTTTTAGCTCTTTGTCTTGTTTTCATAGTTCGTTTGTAGATTTTCATTTAACATACACAAGTGCTTTGTGAACAGTGTATTGTCTCGGTCAATTGCTTACATATTAATGCTTTCCCAGCTCCTAATTTCTACTTCTATTATCCAACCATTTATAAAACGAATCCCATGTTTGAAAATATTCTGTATCTTCCTTCTCTTTTATCTTTAATGTCAATCTATCCATTTCTGCGCAATCTAATTTTTTTTAATTACATCTTCTTCTCTCTCGGCGTTTCCTCATTTTTCCAATACTGTGCAAATACAATTAGCTCTGTCTTTTAGGAACATATATTATATTATATATATAATGTATATATGTAAGTGGATCATAAGCTTCCTAACAGACAGGAAGCAACAGGTGAAGCTAAGCAGAATCACATCAGATACCTGTACAATTAGCACAGGGGCCCCTCAAGGCTGTGTGCTCTCTCCACTTCTCTTCTCTCTATATACCAATGACTGCATCTCTAATGATCCATCTGTTACAACTACTGAAGTTCGCAGAGGACACAACACAGTGGTGGGTTGCTCCTGGTTCTGACCGGTTCTTAGAGCCAGTAGCACCGGTGGCAGGAGGTTCCGCCCACCCACTCAGGACGCTCCGATCACCCGCCTGGGATGATTCTGCACACACGTGCGAGTGCGTGCACAAACCGGTAGTAAAGGGTTTTAGAACCCACTACTGACACAACAGTGATTGGCCTCATTCGAGACAATGATGAAACCGCATACAGACGGGAGATTGAACAACTAGCCTCGTGGTGCAACCGGAACAATCTTGAACTAAGCACACTCAAAACCGTAGAAATGGTGGTAGACTTTAGGAGAAACCCGCCCATACTATCACTTCTTACAATACTAGACAACACAGTATCAACAGTAGAGACCTTCAAATTTCTAGGCTCTACCCAGGGGTGGGTTGCTCCCGGTTCGGACCGCTTCTTAGAACCGGTAGCAGCAGCAGCGGGAGGCTCCATCTACCTGCCTGGAACGTTTCTGCACATGTGCAGAAGTGTTGGTAGCAAATTAATTGAGAACCCACAACTGGTTCTACCATATCTCAGGACTTAAAATGGTCACCTAACATCAGAAACGCCATCAAAAAAGCACAACAAAGAATGTTCTTTCTGTGCCAACTCAGGAAGCTCAAACTGCCCAAAGAGCTGCTGATTCAGTTCTACAGAGGAATTATTGGGTCTGTCATCTGGACCTCCATAACTGTCTGGTTTGGTTCTGCAACCCAACAAGACAGACACAGACTTCAGAGGATAATCAGAACTGCAGAAAAAACAATTACTGCCAACCTGCCTTCCATTGAGGACCTGTATACTGCACGAGTCAAAAAGAGGGCCGTGAAAATATTTACTGACCCCTCGCATCCTGGACATAAACTGTTTCAACTCCTACCCTCAAAACGATGCTATGGAGCAATGCACAGCAGAACAACTAGACACAAGGACAGTTTTTCCCCGAACGCCATCACTCTGCTAAACAAATAATTCCCTCAACACTGTCAAACTATTTACTAAGTCTGCACTACTATTAGTCTTCTCATTGTTCCCATCACCCATCTCCTCCCATTAATGACTGCATGACTGTAACTTTGTTGCTTGTATCCTTACGATTTATATTGATATTGTTTCCTGATTGCTTATTTGTACCCTATGACAATCATTAAGTGTTGCACCTCATGATTCTTGACGAACGTATCTTTTCTTTTATGTACACTGAGAGCTTATGCACCAAGACAAATTCCTTGTGTGTCCAATCACACTTGGCCAACAAAAAAAATTCTGTTCTGTTCTGTTCTGTTCTGTTCCATTATTCTATTCTATTCTATTCTATTCTATTCTACCCAGCTGCTGTGGCCGAGAGGTGGAGCTCTTGCCTCACAATCAGGAGGTTGTGAGTTCGATCCTAGGTAGAGACAGATTTGGGTCTCCTGCTTGGGCAGGGGGTTGGACTAGATGACCTGCAAGGTCCCTTCCAAGTCTGTTAATCTGTTAAATCTGTTATTCTATTCTATTCTATTCTATTCTTTGAACAGCACCAGGAATAACAGCTAAAAGTTGTAGCTTCTTAGATTTTATTTGATTACAGGTTGTCCTTGACTTACAACCATTCATTTAGTGACTGTTCAAAGTTACAACGGCACTGAGAAAAGTGACTTAAGTTGTGACCGTTTTTCACACTTATGACCATTGCAGCATCCCAGTGGTCACGTGATCAAAATCTGGACGCTTGCCAACTGGCTCGTATTTATGACGGTTCCAGGGTCACATGATCCCCTTTTGTGACCTTCTGACAAACAGAGTCCAAAGGAAAGCCAGTTTCACTTAACAACCGGGTTACAAATTTAACAACTGCAGTGATTCACTTAATGACTGAGGCAAGGAAGGTCATAAAATAGGGCAAAACTCACTCAACAGATGTCTCCCTTAGCAACGTAAATTTTGGGCTCAATGGAGGTCGTAAGTCGAAGTCTGCCTGTTCAGGGACTCCTCGACTTACAACCTTTCGCTTAGCGACTGTTCAAAATTACAACAGCACTGAAAAAATTGATTTATGATTGGTCCCCGCACTGGAGACAGAGAATACAAAGCTGGCTTTGTAACTGGTTAAATGTCCTTTTTTTTTTTTTTTGGCCAAATGCCTTTTTTTTTTTCACTTTCTGTCAAGATAAAATCGTGGACAATTAAGGCTATTTTAAAAAGAACCATCAGCATGCCAGAGGTTGCAAATCCAAATTTTATTGCATTTCTTAAATTTTGCACGCTGGGAAAAATAAAACTCGGAGATTTGTTTGGAAAGAAGAACGGGCTTTTAAAAGAATAGAGTTTCCAACAGCAACCAACATAATCGCAGCCCTCTGGATTCATCCTCCCTCTGTAGATGGCTTAGTTTGTGTCTTGAATGTTAATTCCTGGCTTTTAAAAAGTGATTTTTGAACAGTTTCTCAATCTTGGCCACTTGAAGATGGTGGACTTCAACTCCCAGAATTCCCCAGCCAGCATGTTGAAGTCCACCCATCTTCAAGTGACCAAGTTTGCAATGGCACTAAAACAAGTGCTTATTCCAAGTCCTCACACTTATGACCATTACAGCATTCCCCACAGTCACATAATCAAAGTTCAGGCTGTGTAATGTATGACGTCCTGGGGTGTCACGCGATCCCTATATATGACCTTCCTAGCTAGCTTCTGACAAGCTAAGCCAACAGGGGAAGCCCGATTTACTTAAGGACCGTGTGACTTGTTTAACGACCGCAGCGACTGGCTTAACCGCCATGGGGCCACGCAGGTTGTGAAACGGGGCCAAAATTCACTTCCCAACCACCTTGCTTAGAAACGTCGAAACTCCGAAGTCGTTGTAAAGCGAGGACTCTCCCCCGTCGTGCATGCAAAATCCCAGTGTATTTCTGTGCAAAATTCGTGCCAGTCTTTCTGGTTGTCTGTATCCCCCTGGGCACAAAAGATGAAGCGATAGGGGGATTTTGTGGGGGCTGGCAGTGCCCGAGGGGCACAGGAGGGTCCTGGCAGCTCTGCAAAGACCGGATGTCTGAGCCAGGGGAGGGGTCCAAATTACAGATACAGAGTTGGAAGGGACTTTGTAGGTCATCTAGTGACTAGTCCAACCCCGGCCCAAAGCAGACCCTACCATTTCTGACAGATGGCTTGGGTTTGGGAGGGGCACAAGGGGTTGTGAAAACAAGCCACGCCCAGCTCGCAATGCCAGGGCAAGCAGCTCCCATCCTGGCTAAAAGAAAAGCTGGAAAGGATGCCCAGAGGGATGGGAGGGAGGTGCTCTTAGATACCCCAAAAGCTGCCCCCAGAAGTGAGGAAGAGGAGAAGCACAGAATGAAGGGCGAGGGAAGAAAGGGCAGCTCTGTGCTTGGCAGGGCAGCCTGGATTGAGTTGGCACCCACAGAAGACGGGAGTGGGACCCCGTGTGTGTGTGTGTGTGTGTGTGTGTGTGTGTGTGTGTGTGTGTGCGTGTGTGTGTGTGTGTGTGTGTGTGTGTGTGTCACACACACACACACACACACACACACAGAGTTGCGCCTGCACTGAGTCTCCCGGTGCTGCTTTGGAGTCGCGGCTGGCTGCGCCCTCTGCACATGCTCTCTCTCCCGGCAGGCAGCCTCTGGGCGGGTGCAGAGTGCCCCGGGGTTTCCCTTTTTCTCTCCCCCTTGCAGGACAGACTCTGGGCGCGTACAGAGCGCTTCGCGGTCCTTTCATCGCCTTCTCTCCAGCAATGGGCCAATGCAGAGCGGCCCGGGGCCCTTTTTACTCCCTACCCTCCAGCAGGGCAGCCTCTGGGAGCGTGCAAAGCGCCCCCCGGCCCCTTCACCGTCTCCCCTCCAGCAATGCAGCCTCTGGGCGCGTGCAGAGCGCCCCGCGACCCCTTTTATTCCTTTCCCCCTCCCCCGGGCAGGGCAGCCTCTGGGCGCGTGCAGAGCTCTTCGCGGTCCTTCGTCTCCCCTCCAGCAATGGGCCAATGCAGAGCGGCCCATTTTTATTCCCTACCCTCCGGCAGGGCAGCCTCTGGGCGCGTGCAAAGCGCCCCCCCCCGAGGCCCTTTCACCGTCTCCCTTCCAACAATGCAGCCTCTGGGCGCGTGCAGAGCGCAGCGCGGGCCTTCTTCCACTCCCCCCCGAACCCCCCCAGCCCAAATTGGCAAGGCAGCCTCTGGGCGGGTGCAGAGCGCCCCGGGGTTTCCCTTTTTCTCTCCCCCTTGCAGGATAGTCTCTGGGCGCGTACAGAGCGCTTCGCGGTCCTTTCATCGCCTCCCCTCCAGCAATGGGCCAATGCAGAGCGCCCCGGGGCCCTTTTTACTCCCTACCCTCCGGCAGGGCAGCCTCTGGGCGCGTGCAAAGCGCCCCCCGAGGCCCTTTCACCGTCTCCCTTCCAGCAATGCAGCCTCTGGGCGCGTGCAGAGCGCAGCGCGGGCCTTCTTCGACCCCCCCCCAGCCCAAATTGGCAAGGCAGCCTCTGGGCGCGTGCAGAGCGCCCCCCGGCCCACTCACAGGCTTGCACGAGATCCAGGAAGCGCGCCTTCTGCGCCCGGTCGCGCTGCTGCAGCTGCCGGACGATGTGGCGCTTCCAGCGGCGGCACAAGCCTCCCTCGGCCATGGCCGGCCTTGCGCTGCCCGGAGGTCCGAGCGGGCCCGGGGCGGGGAAGAGGAGGAGGAGGAGGAGGAGGGGAGAAGTCCCCGTGGCGTCATCGGGAGGGGCGGGGCCAGAACGGGGAATCCCAGCGCTCGCCGCCTCGCCAACCTGGCGCCCGCTGCACCTGCGGCTCGTGGCATGGGGGCCGTTGGGGGGGCTGCAGTTCCTTCTCCTTCCCCCCCACGCTCAGCCCAGATGCTCAGCCGACCCAAGAAGCGGGGGCGACTTTTTGGGAGGGAGGGGGAAATGCTGGGCGCCCCCCCAGCCCCGGCATCCCTGAGCCCGCGGGCGCCCGGAAAGGACTCTACCTGTAGCCCCCCCCCCGCCTCCTCTGAGCTCCGCACCTTTCGGTCCACGGCCTCGGCCCTGGACTTTGCTCCGAGCAGGGAGCGCCAGGTGCGGGTTGCGCGCTTCCCAGGAGCCTCTGCCCAGAGCGGTTGAATGCCACGATCGTTTGCGTGGGTTTGCCCAACAGATTCCGTGTCTTCTGATTTGCAAACTATACCAAACACATCAATCTCTCGAGCTCAGGGTGGAACTGTGGGGTCCTTGGTGGTCTCTGAGCTGGGTGGTTTTCTTGGAGACGTTTCATGACCCAGCTAGGGAACATCATCAGTGCTGCAAGAGGAGGTCTATGGGTCCTTGGTGTGCTGTGGGCTTGGTGGTTTTCTTGCAGACATTTGATGACCCAACTAGATAACATTATCAGTAGTAAGAGGGAGTGAGGTTTGCAGACAGGAGGAGGAGGAGAAAAGAAGGAGAAGGAGAAAGGAGAAAGAAAGGAGAAGAAGAGAGAAGGAGAAGGAGAAGAAGAGAAGAGAGAGGCAGAGGGAGAGGGAGGAGGAGAGGAGAAGAAGAAGAAGAAGAAGAAGAAGAAGAAGAAGAAGAAGAAGAAGAAGAAGAAGAAGAAGAAGAAGAAGAAGAAGAAAAAAATCTGGAACCTTTAGTGCTCTCTGAGCTTGGTTGTTTTCTTGGAGACGTTTCATGACCCAACTAGGTAATATCATCAGTGTTAGAAGATGGGGTTTTGTGGAGGAGCATTGTGTGGTTCTTGGTGCTCTGTGAGCTTGGTGGTTTTCTACCTTCAGGGGGATGAGAAGGAGGATGAAGGATCTTGCAAGATGGAGAACTAAAGTCCCTGGGGGTGGGTGGGGGGTGAGCAAAGAAACACCCCTGTGAGATGTGGCAGCCAAGACTCAAAACCAGGATGGGGTCATTCCTGCTGGCGTTTTACATCCCTCCCTCCTCGGAACCATTTTCAATCTGAACTCCGTGGGCAGCAACTGGCAGGCATCCCGTGGGGATGGGGAAATGGTTTTAGGCAGTTCAGGGGAGGATAGGATAAAAATAAGGCCCCAAGGATAGCTGTCTGTCAACAAAAGGAAGGGGCCACGGGAAGAGATGAAAATTTTATTCTGGGGAAGAAAAAATGAAAATTAATGCAGGCTTGTGGAAAAGAACTGGGGGAAGATAGGAAGGACGTAAAAATGCATTTTAAGCTGATCAATATAATAACAGCAATGTTAGTTTCCCAGCCTTTGCGAAACAGGCCCCCCAAATCTTAAACTATTAAACTACTAAATCTATTTACAAATTGCTAGCCTGTCATTTATAAACTATATTTATAAACTATATAAACTATATACAAGAGCCGAGGTGGCGCAGCGGTTAGAGTGCGGTACTGCAGGCCACTTTAGCTGACACTGATCCGCAGTTCAGCTGTTCAAATCTCACCGGCTCAAGGTTGACTCAGCCTTCCATCCTTCTGAACTAGGTAAAATGAGGACCCAGATTGTTGGGGGCAATATAAATATACTGTACATTGCTTAATGGTGTAAACCGCTTAGAGAGTGCTTGCACTGTGAGGCGGTATATAAATCTCACAAATAAACAAATAAATAAATAAATATTAATAACAAAATAGTTAACAGAGAAAATCATATAATTATATTATATCAATCAGCAATATTATATAATAATAATATAATAATAATATAATATAATAATAATATAATATAATAATAATAATATAACATTACATTACATTATATTATTATATTAATCAGCATTCAAATAGGGATGTTACATGTATATGTATATGTATATGTGTTTGTTTTTTCTTTTTTTAAAGACACAAATTTTTAATATCTTTTTTTTGTTGTGTTTTTTTATTCTTTTGTCCTTTTTAAATAAACATTTTGGTATTTGGTATTTTAAAATTCTTTGAACAAACATTTTACTACCGGTATATGATTCCTTAGTTTCTTTCCAAGCTTAGATCAAGGCCCTGGTTATAATTTCTGAAATGGTAGCTAGGTTGAGGATAAATTACGTTATGATCAGTTTCTCTTCCATACCCAGGTACTTCATTGCATAAGATTTATTGTCTTCTTTACAGAAGCTAAAAGAGCCGAAAACTTGCTGTATATGCTGCATTTTGATCGCTGTTTTTAATGGGTCTTTGGTCGCTTATCTTCTGCTTTGTATTCTATTGTGGGCGATTGATACATATGCCAAGCTGAACGTTAATTGGAAATTTAACAGCATAAATCACAGAAGCCCGTTTCAAATTCATTTACCATGGATGCAGTTTGATTGCAGGTTGTAATTGGCATGTAATTATTGTATGCTAATTGAGCAGGGGACTTCTCCCCTTCCCATCTTGCTGTAAATATACGCGGAAACACCAGTGCAAAAATTTGGCTGCGTTAACTGCATTAAGAGAACTAATATGTCCTGAGCTTGAGTCCGAGTGGATAATCACTTAAATAGGAGCCAGCAGTGTGCAGCAGCTGCCAAAAAAGCCAACACAGTTCTAGGCTGCATTAACAGAGGGATAGAATCAAGATCACGTGAAGTGTTAATACCACTTTATAATGCCTTGGTAAGGCCACACTTGGAATACTGCATCCAGTTTTGATCAGCCTATTCTCCAAAGCACCTGAAGGCAGACAAGAAACAACGGATGGAAACTAATCAAGGAGAGAAGCAACCTGGGACTAAGGAGAAATTTCCTGACAGTGAGGACAATTAACCAGTGGAACGTCTTGCCACCAGAAGTTGTGGGTGCTTCATCATGAAGGTTTTAAAGAAGAGGCTGGATAGTCCCTTGTCTGTAATGTTGTAGTAGGGTTTCCTGCTTGACTTGGGGTTGGACTAGAAGACCTCCAAGGTCCTTTTCAACTCTGTTTTCTATTCTAACAACACGAGTCAGATGTGTTCATCCAAGTTTAATCAACTTTATAAAGTAATTCAGGTATAAAAGTTTATGGCTTTCCCAGCATTCTGTAGTTCTGAGCTTGCCACCCTAAAAAACAATACAGGCGCACTTACATTTCAGTTAAGTACAGGTAGTCCTCGACATACGACCACAATTGAGGCAAAATTTCTGCTGCTAAGTGAGACAGTTGTTAAGTGAATTTTGCCCCATTTTACGACCTTTCTTGCCACCGTGGTTAAATGAATCACTGCCATTGTTAAGTTAGTAACACAGTTGTTAAGTGAGTCTGACTTCCCCATTGGCTTCGCTGGTCAGAAGGTCCCAAAAGGGGGATCACGTGACCTCGGGATACTGCGACCGTCATAAACATGAATCAGTTGCCCAACGTCTGAATTCTGATAACGTGGCGGTGGGGACGCTGCAGCGGCGTAAGTGTGAAAAACGGTCATGTGACTTTTTTCCCAGTGCCACCGTTAACTTTGAATGGTCACTAAATGAACCGTTGTCAGTCGAGAACTATCTGTAGCTGCTTCCTAGTGAGTCACTTTTTTCAATGTAACTTCGCAAAGCCACTAAATGAACAGTCATAAGTCCAGGACGGCGTCGTCTGTCACGAGAAGATTTGCTGAGATTTGCTACCATATAGAGATCTTTATTCTGTGTTCCCCTATCCATGCTTTGGCTTGATTTTTGTTTTGTTTTTAAAGAAAACACCGACTCCAAGACAAACATTGTTTTTAAACTTTGTACCCAAAGTTCCACTTTCACTTTTTCTCCTTTGTGTTTGTTGCCTTGAACCCGCAACACCGGGAAACTGCCTCCGTCATACGGGTGACTCACTGGATGGCCTGTGTTTACGCTGTGTATGTTTTCAACATGTCTTATGTTGAGACATTTATTTTCACGTCACCAAGCAGCTCAGGGCATGCAGCCAATTTCTTCAGTCTCAAAGGCACGCCAATGTCTTTTTGTTTTGTTTTCGGTTTTTTAAAATTGGTTTATTAAAATATAAAAGACAAAGGCAAATTTAAAAGTGATAGAAAACGAGGAGGGAAAGAGAGAGAGAGAGAGAGAGAGAGAGAGAGAGAGAGAGAGAGAGAGAGAGAGAGAGAGAGAGAGAGAGAGAGAGAGAGAGAGAGAGAGAGAGAGAGAGAGAGAGAGAGAAAACAGTGCAAAACTTAACAAATTTCTCACTTAGGAACATAAATTTTGGGCCCAATTGTGGACATAAGTTGAGGATTACCTGTAACCTCTTTGGTCTTTCTTTGTCCTTTTTCCTTTCATTTCCCGTGGCCTGCAGTTCCTACCTATTTTATTGTGCCTGCTACAATTTAAAACACTCCCACGATTAGCAGACAGGAGCTTAAAATTCTTTTTTTTTTCTCCCCTAGAATTTTTTAGTTTATTCAAACTCCCACCCCATTCAAAGGGTGTTCATCCCAAATTGTATATCTAAAAAGTCTGTAGAGATTCTCAGTTTTCCAGGTCACGGTTGTCTCAAAGGTGCTTTTTCAGGAGGCAACTGGAGTTTCTTGGTTTTTCTTCTTTCACTTCTCATCCAAGAAGCTTCTTCAGCTCTGACAGGATAGTGGGAACACCCTTGGAATGGTGAGGGAGTAGGAATGGATTTCCAGCGGGAAAAATTGCAGACTACAGGAACCAGGAACACTACTCAGGTGACCCTGAGGACACAGGTAAGCCTCCAAGTGGCCTCAACGAACCTCCAAAAGGAAGCAAATGACCAGCTGTCTGCAAGAAATATCAATCCTTCCATTCCCCCCATCCAGTCAGAGCTGAAGAAGCTTCTTGGATGATAAGAGAAACGTCTTCAAAGAAAAA
Organism: Diadophis punctatus similis; assembly: GCA_023053685.1. Lineage (NCBI taxonomy): Eukaryota > Metazoa > Chordata > Lepidosauria > Squamata > Dipsadidae > Diadophis > Diadophis punctatus. The sequence continues at coordinate 1,983,101 of JALIGW010000036.1, read as the reverse complement.
CCAGAAAGTCCAGTTTCCTCCTGAAAAAGCACCTTTGGGACAACCATGACCTGGATGACTGAGAATCTCTACAGAATTTTAGCTATACAATTTGGGATGAAGAAATTTGGAGTGGTGTGGGAATAGGAATGGATTTCCAGAGGAAAAATGGTAGACTACAGGAACCATTTGCACCACTCAGGTGACCTACAGGTAAAGGACACAGGTAAAGGACCTACAGGTAAAGGACACAGGTAAACCTACAAGTGGCCTCAACGACTCCCTAAAAGGATGCAAATGACCAGCTGTCTGCAAGGAGTATAAATCCTTCCCTTCCCCACCATCCAGTCAGAGCTGAAGAAGCTTCTTGGAGGAGAAGCGAAACGTCTTCAAAAGAAAAAACCAGAAAGTCCAGTTGCCTCTTGAAAAAGCACCTTTGGGAGAACCATGACCTGGATGACTGAGAATCTCTACAGACTTTAAGAGGGATGGACTTCAACTCCCAGAATCCCCCTGCCAGCATGATGTTTCATGACCCAACTACGGAACATCTACTTCAGTTCTGGCCCATCGGATCAGTGACAAAATGAATTTCAGTTGGTTTTAATGGAACGTGCAATGATGTTTGGCCTTACAGCCTCACGAAAGATCAAGGGTAATGAAAATTGGAGAGAGAGGTTCCTTAAAACATGAGGACGCGATCTTGAAAAACGCATCTGGCAGGAGTTTTCCTGAAGAGGGCACCCCGAGACTGCAAGTAGCTGTTTTATTCCCTGGATAAATTCCCTTTTTAATTCCTGCTGGAACAAAACTTGAAAGATGCCAGATGAATAGCCGAAGGACCGAGATGACATTTTCCTCAAGGGTTCTGGGAAACAGTTTCTGCTGGGTGTCTGCGAACGTCAGGCAGACGCACATCAATAGGAAATGCGAATAATGGTCAAAAAATGGAGAAAAAAAACCCCCCAGTTTATTTGAAGACTGGAGTGTCCAAGTCAAGAAACAGGATATTTTATTCAACGGCAGAAGATTCCACGGAAGAATAAGGGGTGGGATGGGGCTGACGAGGTCTAGGTGGTGGCGAAAGTGACGTCTAATCTGGATTTTCCAGCTCTGGAGGTGGACATGGCGCTTTTCAATTCTGGGCTTTTCATGTACTGGACGCTTCTTTGGGTTTCCACTGAAATGGCAGTTTGGGACTTTTTGAGCCTCCCGGAAGGAGTGCTTCTCAAGCCACTATGCGACCGCCTCATGCCGGTCTTTGAGGATCTGCCCCTCAGGGCTCCCTAGAAGAGACAAAAAATAGGATTACTATAACCCAGAAGTGGGAAACTATGGTCCCTTTACAACCCTGGACTTCAACTCCCAGAATTCCTCAGCCAAATATGGTCCCTTTACAACCCATGGACTTCAACTCCCAGAATTCTTGAGCCAAATATGGTCGCTTTATGACCCATGGACTTCAACTCCAAGACCTGTGGACTTCAACTCCCAGAATTCCTCAGCCAAATATGGTCCCTTTACGACCTGTGGACTTCAACTCCCAGAATTCCTCAGCCAAATATGGTCCCTTTACGACCTGTGGACTTCAACTCCCAGAATTCCTGAGCCAAATATGGTCCCTTTACGACCAGTGGACTTCAACTCCCAGAATTCCTGAGCCAATTATGGCCCCTTTACGACCTGTGGACCAACTCCAAGACCTGTGGACTTCAACTCCCAGAATTCCTCAGCCAAATATGGTCCCTTTACGACCTGTGGACTTCAACTCCCAGAATTCCTGAGCCAAATATGGTCCCTTTACGACCAATGGACTTCAACTCCCAGAATTCCTGAGCCAATTATGGCCCCTTTACGACCTGTGGACCAACTCCAGGACCTGTGGACTTCAACTCCCAGAATTCCTGAGCCAAATATGGTCCCTTTACGACCTGTGGACTTCAACTCCCAGAATTCCTGAGCCAATTATGGCCCCTTTATGACCTGTGGACCAACTCCCAGACCTGTGGACTTCAACTCCCAGAATTCCTCAGCCAAATATGGTCCCTTTACGACCTGTGGACTTCGATTTCCAGACCTGTGGACTTCAACTCCCGGAATTCCTCAGCCAAATATGGCCCCTTTATGACCTGTGGACTTCAACTCCCAGAATTCCTGAGCCAGCATTTTTACTGTGTTTTTAATTTAGGTGAAATGCTAATATGTATTGCAAGCCCGTCTATGATATGCTGTACGCTGAATAAATAAATAAATATTATTTCTGAGATGGTGGCAGAACAAGCCTCACTCCCCTTGGAAATTCCCAATTATGGCTGTAAGTTAAGTACTACTTGTAAGAACATACAGGTAGTCTTCAACTTATGACCACAACTGAGGCCAAAGTTTCTGTGAGACACTTGCTAGGTGAGTTTTGCTCAATTTTACGACCTTTCTGGCCACAATCGTTAAATGAATCACTGCAGTTGATAAGTAAGTAACCCCGTTGTTAAGTGAATCTGGCTTCCCCCTTGACGTTGCTTGTCAGAATGTCGCAAAAAGGGGATCATGTGGGGACACTGCGACCGTCATAAATATGAGTCAGTTGCCAAGTGTGCAGATTTTGATGATGTGACCACGGGGATACTACAACGGTCGTAAGTGTGAAAAACAGTCATGTCCCTTTTATCAGTGCTGTTGCAACTTCAAACAGTCACTAAATGAACTGTTGTAAGTCGAGGACCGCCTGTGCAAGGGTTCTCCAGCATTTGCCTTCAGAAAGGCTGGTCAACGGGGGGTGAATTAGGGGCTGAGCCCCCCCCCCCACAAATGCGGTTGGTTCTTTCCATCAACTTACTTTACTGGTGGATTTTTTGGGGCGTCGTTTGGGGATTGCCGCGATCCATTTAAATCTGGAAAGGAAAGAGACGTTGTGAATCTTTTGGGGATTCCAAGCAGGCACTCCCAGGATTTGAACGCTGGCCCTCCGGCCACAGCCTCCTCTTGTATCCCTGAGCCCAGGAGGAGGGCCGTTTACTCACAAGGCGTCCACATGACGCGAGATGAAGACCCCCGCTGCCAGGACGACCAGACCAGTCAGGGTGAAGAGTCCGACTATGACGATGGTGGGCACTGGGGGAATCAAAGACCGAAGGACCCTGAACAGGGCTTGTGGAAGACAGACGATCCCCTTTGTCTGGGGGCGGAGGATCAGGGAGGTCTGCAGGGTGCAAAGGGGGCAGCCCCTGCTGAGGCTCCGCCCATTGAATCAGAATACAATGAGCTGGAAGGGACCTTGGAGGTCCTCTAGTCCAGCCCCCTGCTCAAGCAGGAGAACCTAGTCCATTTTAGATAAGTGACTGTCTTAAAAACGTCCATTGTCATTGCATGACACCAGCACACGGTGAGGTCTAGTCCCAGCTCTCTGAAGAATAATTTGGGGTCCCGACTCGAGCTGGGGTTGCAGAAGAATAAATAAAAATGAGATCCAGACAGCTGGGAGGAAAGAAGAAATAACCCTAACCCTAAAAGCAAGGAGGTTTGGCTTTAGGGGCAGCTGCAGAGAAATGGCATACAGCGACATAGTTTTATAGGGGGAGATTAGCCGGGGTGTGGAAGTGTCTACGTGCTGATTCTAGGCTGACACTTGAGGTGTGTGTGTGTGTGTGTGTGTGTGTGTGTGTGTGTATTCTTGTGAACACGCAGTTCCACTGAGAGACCTAATTTAATTAACTGGATTTGTGTTTTGGAGACCTTCTCCTTTGATATGTGGATTAGGTCTGCGTAACTTCGGAAGTTGTGGGAGCTTCATCCCTGGAGGCTTTCAAGAAGAGACTGGCTGCCATCTGTCCAGAAATGGTGTAAGGTCTCCTGCTTGGGTGGGGTGGGGGGCTGGACTAGATGACCCACAAGGACCCTTCCAACTCTGTTAATCTGTCTGTTTAAAGTTATTTGGAGATTTGAGGAAGTTTGCCTTAAGGATTTCCCCGTTTGCTGTTTTTACTTGTTTAATTTAGTTTCAGCTTGATTGTCCATTATCTAGTGGAGACGCAGATTCTCATTGTGGATTCTGTTCATGTTTTAAGAGAAGATGAAAACAGTATAACGAATAAAATATATTTTGATATAAAATGTCTCACACACCTTAGGCATGAAACCCAACTGGGTGACCTTGGGCCAATCACCAGGAGATGGTGAGTTCTAGTCCCGCCTTAGCCATAAAACCCAACTGATCTGAACGGGATGGGAGACAAAGTAGCAGGAAGAGAGGGCAAGGAAGGCTGCTTACACTGATAGGGTGGAGGGGGGCCACTGTCGATGCTCCCCCCAAACCCTGATTCGGTGCATAAGGGAGGGGCCCATCCGTAAGAGCAATGGCAGTTCCGGTTGCTGTTGCAGACCTGAAAAGGGGAAGAAGGAGATGGCCAGGATTGGCGAGGGTCCACCGGCCGCCTGGACAGACCCAGAAGGAAAAGCTTCATGTGAGGCCGGGCTGAAGCTGCCCTGCTTAAAGACGGAGCAGGCTGGAGACAAGCTTAAAGTTGCCAAGCTTGGAGAGCCCGGCCTCACAATGCCTTCACCACAATCAAAAGTCTCAGCGACTGCCTTCCCTTCTCATATAAACAACAATTGTGTCTCACACAACAACCCTGAACCGGCAGACATCTCTGGCTAGGGTGCGAATGTGACCATCCCAGCCAGGAGGATTTCAACTCCCAGAGTTCCCCAGTCAGCTTGGCTTCTTGTCCGTGGCAACTTGTAAGTCAGACAAATGGTTGTCCAATCTGAGAGCAGGACAAGATGGAATGGGTGGAAACTCATCAAGGAGAGAAGCAATCTAGAACTAAGGAGAAGCTTCCTGACAATGAGAACAATTGATCAGTGGAACGACTTGCCTCCAGAAGTTGTGAATTCTCCAACACTGGAAGTTTTTAACAAAAGATTGGAGAACCATTTGTCTGAAATGGTATAGGGTTTCCTCCCTGAGCAGGAGGTTGGGCTAGAAGACCTCCAAGGTCCCTTCCAACTATTCTATTCTATTCTATTCTATTCTATTCTATTCTATTCTATTCTATTCTATTCTATTCTATTCTATTCTATTCTATTCTATTCTATTCTATTCTATTCTATTCCATCCCATCCCATCCCATCCCATTCCATTCTTCTACTCTATATCTCTTGTTAAAAGCCTCCAGTGAGGGAGGGAGGGAACACCCACAACTTCTGGAGGCAACCCACAACCCCATGGCCTCTACAGCTACCGCTAACCCAGAGCCAGGAAGTGGTGAATTCTCCCATGATCGGCGATGAGCATTGCTTTGATCCACACTGTTGTGGCCGCCATCTTCACTTTTTGGGATGGGGGGACACATGCTTGGACATGGATGATACCCCAGTTTGCCACTTACTCCTCGGTGTCTGCACATGGAGGGTTCGCAGTCGAAATCCAGCACAGCCACATCCACGCACGATCTATTTAAGCAGATCTAGAAAAGGAGAGACGGCTTTGCACCAAAAAGTCCGAATTCTTACAAGTTGCAAAAAGTCATTTCTAGCGAAGTCTTCTAGTGCGGCGGCCCCCAAGCCTTTGGGCCCCAGGGACCGGTTCCGTGGGGGGAGAGTTTTTCCGTGGACCAGACGGGCCATGGTTTTGTGTGCTGCCTGCATCCCACGGATGGGGCTTCGCTTGTTTGCGTGGCCTGGTTTCTGGCATGCCACAGCGTGGTTTTGATCCATGGACATTGGGGATCCCTGTTTTAGTGTTTCTTCTGTTCCCCCCACCCTTAGTTAAACAATCCCCTTTCCTATAAAACTGGTAGTCCTTGACTTACGGCCAGGATGGAGCCCCAAATTTGTGTTGCTAAATGAGACAGTTCTGAAGGGAGTTTTGACCCCATTTTACAACCTTTCTTGCCACGGTTGTTAAGCAAATCACTGCAGTTGTTAAGTGAGGAACACGGTTGTTAAGTGAATCCAGCTTCCCTGTTGACTTCTCTTGTCAGAAGGTCGCCCAAGGGGATCACGTGACCCTGGGACACTGCAGCCGTCACAAATGTGAGTCAGTTGCAAATGTCTGAATTTGGATCACGTGACCGCTGTGGGGATGCTGGGATGGTCGTTAAGTGTGAAAAACTGTGACTTTTTGAGTGCCTTTGTGATTCTCAGCCAGAAATTCCCAAACAATTAGTATTAGGAGGGCGCTTCCAAAAAGGGAATTTGGAATTGGATGGGATGGGACGGGACTAACAAGAACTTTAATAGAGGGATACAATTAATAGAGGGATACAATCAAGGACCAGAGAGGTACTAGTACCACTCTATAAAGCCTTGGTCAGACCACACCTAGAGTACTGATTCCAGTTTTGGTCACCACACTACAAAAAAGACACTGAAACCCTAGAGAAAGTGCAGAAGAGAGCAACCAGGATGATAAAGGGTCTGGAAAATAAAACATACGAAGAGTGGTTGCAGGAACTGAGCTTGGCCAGTCTGGCGAAGAGAAGGACCAGGGGTGACATGATAGCAGTGTTCCAATACTTGAGGGGCTGCCACAGAGAGGAGGGGGTCAGGCTGTTCTCTATGGCACCAGAAAGCCAAACAAGGAATAACGGATGGAAGCTGACCAAGGAGAGATTCAACCTGGAAGTGAGGAGAAACTTTCTGACGGTGAGAGCGATCAACCAGTGGAACAGCTTGCCAGCGGAGGTTGTGAGACCTCCAACACTTGAGACTTTCAAGGGGAGATTGGACTGCCATTTGTCTCAAATGGTGTAGGAACTCCTGCTTGAGCAGGGGGTTGGTCTAGATGACCTACAAGGTCCCTTCCAACTCTAGTAATCTAATCTAATCCTAATCCTAATCCTAATCCTAATCCTGATCCTGATCCTGATCCTGATCCTGATCCTGATCCTAATCCTAATCCTAATCTAATCTAATGAACTCTTGAAACTCAGAGCTGACCAGGAAGGTGGTCGGGGGCTTACCTGGTCGGGGCCACAGGTGGTTCCATCTTGCACGGCCCCCAGGTCATAGACGTCCTCCCCCAGGTCAAATTCGGTCCCCCAACACATGGCGCCCCCCACGGGAGTCTGGAGTACCTCTTGTCCGGTTGCGATACTCGAGATTTTCCCCACGTTAACACACTGCACTCTCCCACACAGGACATCCCTAGTCGTAGAGCGAGACAGAAGAAGCGAATACTGTGTCAGGGGCTGCTGTAATTTCACACTTTTCTCTACGGTTAGCCCTCGACTTACGACCACAATTGAGCCCCAAATGGATGGGGCTAAGTCAAAAACATTTGTTAAGTGAATTTCGCCCCGTTTTGCGACATGTCTTGCCACGGTTGTTAAGTGAATCCAGCTTCCCCATTGACTTTGCTCATCGGAAGGTTGCAGAAGGGGATCACGTAACCCCGAGACGCTGCGGCCATCATAAATAGGAGTCAGTTTCCAAGTGCTCAGATTTTGATCATGCTACAACGGTCGTTAAGTGTGAACAGTGGTCATCAGACATTTTTTTCAGTGCCTTTGTAACTTTGAACGGTCACTAAACTGAACTGTTGTATGTTGAGGACTACCTGTCTGCTTCTCTTCCTTACTAGTATCAATCTCTTCCCACTTATTACTATAACCATGTGCTTGTATCTTTCAATTTATATTGTATTTACTTGTTTCCTAGTATGATTTGATAGCTTATTACTAACCTTGACTATCAGTAAGTGTTGTGTCTTTTTATTCTTGATGAATGTATTTTATTCTCCTTATGTACACTGAGAGCATATACACCGAAGACAAATTCCTTGTGTGTCCAATCACACTTGGCCAATAAAGAATTCAATTCAATTCTATTCAATTCTATTCTATTCTATTCAATTCAATTCTATTCCATTCCATTCCATTCTATTCATTCTGAATTCAATTCAATTCTATTCAATTCTATTCTTTCTAATTTCTATTCTATTCATTCTGAATTCTATTCTATTCTATTCTATTCTATTCTTATTCTTATTCTATTCTCATTCTACTCTATTCTATTCTATTATTATTCTATTCTATTCCTATTCCTATTCCTATTCCTATTCCTATTCTATTCTATTCTATTCTATTCTATTCTATTCTATTCTATTCTATTCTATTCTATTCTATTCTATTCTTTTCTATTATTCTATTCTGTTCTATTCTGTTCTGTTCTGTTCTATTCTATTATTATTCTATTCTGTTCTGTTCTGTTCTATTCTATTATTATTCTATTCTATTCTATTATTCTATTCTATTATTCTGTTCTGTTCTGTTCTGTTCTATTCTGTTCTGTTCTGTTCTATTATATTATTATTCTATTCTATTCTATTCTATTCTATTCTATTCTATTCTATTCTATTCTATTCTATTCTATTCTATTCTATTCTATTCATTCCATTCCATTCCATTCCATTCCATTCCATTCCATTCCATTCCATTCTATTCTTTTATGTTGTGCTTTTAATGTGTTTGCTTGAGTTTATAATAAAGCTTAATCTTTCTTCATTCACTGGTGTGTCCATTGTCTCTAGATCCAAAATAACCCTCCAATTTCCTGAGCACGTGATCCCTGCCCTGACACAAACAGTGTCGCTCTCTGCTCTGTTTTAGACCATGGCTTGATGTTGGTCTCAGCACCGTTGTGGTTCCCCCTCCCCCAATTTCTCAGCCAGGCCTGGGGAAACCCCCTCTTGGCAAGGAAGCTGGCATCCCTGAGAGCCCACGTACTTCTCCAGACACTTCCGGAAAACCGAGCCATCCTTGCCACAGTTGCCAAAGCGGTCTCCGCGCATGTTCATCTCCTTGAAGCAGCCCAGGGGGGCTTCTCGGGCATCTGGAAGGGAAAACAGGAGCTTAAGGGGGGGCACTGATGATGTTCCCTAGTTGGGTTGTGAAACGTCTGCAAGAAAACAACCAAGCACCAAGGACCTCACAGTCCTCCTCCTCCTCCTCCTCTCCACAAACCCCTGCTATCCCTGCAGCATTGATGATGTTCCCTAGTTGGGTCGTGAAACGTCTGCCAGAAAACCCAAAAACCCAGATGCCACAGCTGACCCCTGAGCTGCAGAGATTCTCTCCTATTGGGAGCACAACCCTCTGCATCCATGGTCCACCTGCCCGGAGCCCAAGGACAGGTTGGCCTTACCCGGCCCAAAAAGAGCCTTGCAGTGTGTGTGGAGATCCAGGCAAAGTCCCAGGAAACAATGGTCGTCGTTGCTGCAGGGGGTCCCATCCTGCTTGTAGACGTCCGTCGGACAGTCGTAGGAGGTCCCGTTGCAGAATTCCGGGAGGTCGCACTCCGAAGAGGCTTCTCTGCACCGGGTTCCCGCTTCGGAAAACTGGCGGAGGCAAGAATTCGGGAATTCTTCTGCTTCAGACTGTGCTCCAAAGTTGGCAGCTGCACCAGAAGTGACCCCCCCTCAACCCCACTCCCCCCCGCAGGCTGCAAATGCCCGGCTGGCATTTTGTGGTTTGTCTTTTCCAACCCGCCACAATCCCAAACGCTCTCTGGGGCTTACGGAGAATAAAGGCTACGATAAAAAACATCCACATGTACAGGTAGCCCTCGACCTAGGACCACAATGGAGACAGAAATTTCTGTTGCTAAGCGAGACAGTTGTTAAGTGAGTTTTGCCCCATTTTATGACCTTTCTTGCCACAGTTGTTAGTCACTGCAGTTGTAAAGTTAGTAACACGGTTGTTAAGAGAATCCAGCTTCACTTAAGGAGGGGGAAGGAAGGAAGGAAGGAAGGAAGGAAGGAAGGAAGGAAGGAAGGAAGGAAGGAGGGAGGGAGGGAGGGAGGGAGGGAAGGAAGGATGGAGGGAGGGAGGGAGGGATGAAGGAAGGAGGGAAGGAAGGAAGGATGGAGGGAGGGAGGAGGGAGGGAAGGAGGAAGAAGGCAGGAAGGAAAGAAGGAAGAAGGCAGGAAGGAAGGGAGGGAGGGAGGGAGGGAGGAGGGAGGGAGGGATGAAGGAAGGAGGGAGGAAGGAAGGAAGGAAGGGAGGGAGGGAGGGAGGGAGGGATGAAAGAGGGAGGGAAGGAAGGAAGGAAGGGTGGGAGGAAGGACACAACAGAAGGACATTAACCCCAGCTACCAGTGTCACTCTGATAATAACCCCACCAACCTTTATATTAGCCAAATGAGGGCTGGAAAGCAGGAGCTGCTGAGGGAGGAGCCGGAGGCCTCTGGCCCAGCGTGCCTGCCATACCTGCCCCACCTGGACCTGCCTAGATATCGTTCAGCCTCACATCGGCTGCCTGGCTCTTACCTGACACTTCTCGCAGCAGAGCCCATAAAGGCAGTCAATGTCTTTCTTGAATTGGCAGTCCTTCTGGCAACACTCGTTCTTCCGGCAGTCCTGCCACAAGAGGGAAGGAGAGCCGCCTCGTTGCCCATGCCACCCCGAAAACCCCACCCGCCTCACCCACCTCCAAAGCTTACAGCGGGGCCTTTGAGTTTGGGATATTTCTCATTCATGAGCACAATTTTGATTGCCGAGGTTCCCTCTTCCTGTTATAAAAGAGAGGAAGAAATGCTCATTTTGCCGGTTTCTTTAAATGTCCCCACCACAGAGATACGGCAGCCAGTCCTCAACTTACGACCACAATGGAGTCCCAAATTTCTGCAGCTAAGCGAGAGATTCGTTAAGTGAGTTTGTGCCCCATTTTACGACTTTTTCTTGCCACGGTTGTTAAGTGAATCATCGTATTTGTTAAGTTAGCGACACGTTGGTTGTTAAGCGAATCTGGCTTCCCTATTGATTTTGCTTGCCAAAAGGGGGATCACCTGTGACCCCGGGACTCTGCAACCGTCATAAATACAAGTCAGTGGCTAAGTGTCTGAATTTTGATCATGAGACCATGGGGAATGCTGCAATGGTCATAAGTGCGAAAAACGACCATAAGTCACTTTTTTCAGTGCCGTTGTAACTTTGGATTGTCACTAAATGAATTGTTGTAAGTTGTTTACTACCTGTAGAGCTCAGCTAGCAGCAAATTCAAGAGCAGAGGCCTTCAAACTTGGCAACTTTAAGACGTGTGGACTTCAACTCCCAGAATTCTGGGAGTTGAAGTCCACAAGTCTTAAAGTTGCCAAGTTTGGGGAACCCTGCTCAAGAGTTTTGAGTCTTCTTCTGTTATACCAAGAGGAACCAAGATACAGTCAGGTCCAGAAATATTGGGACATCGACACAATTCTAACATCTTTGGTTCTATACACCACCACAATGGAGTTGGAATGAAACAAACACAATGTGCTTTAACTGCAGACTGTCAGCTTTAATGTGAGGGTATGTACATCCAACTCAGGTGAACGGTGTAGGACTTACAGCAGTTTCCATATGTGCATCCCACTTGTTAAGGGACCAAAGGTAATGGGACAACTGGCTTCTCAGCTGTTCCATAGCCAGGTGTGTGATATTTCCTCATTACCCCAATTACAATGTGCAGATAAAAGGCCCAGAGTTCATTTCAAGTGTGCTATTTGCATTTGGAATCTGTTGCTGTCAACTCTCAAGATGAGATCCAGAGAGCTGTCACTATCAGTGAAGCAAGCCGTCATTAGGCTGAAGAAACAAAACAAACCCATCAGAGAGATAGCAAGAGCATTAGGTGTGGCCAAAACAACTGTTTGGAACATTCTCAAAAAGCAGGAACGCACCGGTGAGCTCAGCAACACCAAAAGACCCGGGCGACCATGGAAAACAACTGTGGTGGATGACCGAAGAATTCTTTCCCTGGTGAAGAAAACACCCTTCACAACAGTTGGCCAGATCAAGAACACTCTCCAGGAGGTAGGTGTATGTGTGTCAAAGTCAACAATCAAGAGAGTGTCCTAATCAGATCTTTTCTGATCATCCATGGTCCTGTCTCCCATTGAAGGGAAGCCTCCCACAATCTCTTTTCTATGGGAAGTTTGTCTGTTCGGGGCTTCTGCTTGAGACCACGCCTGGCTTTCCACAGAGGACAACATTCTGGGTGGAAGATACGTGTCTCACCATGTCTGGTGGGCCTCCGTCTCTTCACCTGTGGCCTCCAGATCAAGCTTTCTTTCATGATAGTCAGCATCAGCCTTCAGAAGTTGTGGGTGCTCCAACACTGGAGGGTTTTTCTTTGCTTTTTAAAGAGACTGGACAGCCATTTGTCTGAAATGGTATCGGGGCTCCCGCTTGAGCAAGGGGTTGGACTAGAAGACCTCCAAGGTCAAAGTGACCAGATTTTTTTATTTTTAAGCGGGACGGGGGAGGGGGGCGCCTGGGCGCCGCCATTTGTTTTGCCCTCTGCGCATGCGCAGAACGCTGCGCATGCGCAGAGGGCAAAACAGCAAATGTCGGCATCCAGGTGAGGTGGGGTGGGGGGGGAGGCGGGAGGGCGCTTGGATGCCTGGAGCTCGCGACAGGTAAGCTGCCGGCTGCCTCCTTTCCCCGTCTCCCGCCTCCCGTTCGTTGCTTGCCAGCCCGGCCGAAGGGGAGGCGGGAGGCGAGGAAAGGCCTCCCGAAAGGGAGGCGGGCTCCCGAAGGGCTGCCGGCGCCCTTCGGGAGCCCGCCTCCCCTTCGGGAGGCCTTTCCTCGCCTCCCGCCTCCCCTTCGGCCGGGCTGGCAAGCAACGAACGGGAGGCGGGAGACGGGGAAAGGAGGCAGCCGGCAGCTTACCTGCTCCAAGCAACCAAGCGCCGCGGTCTCCCGGTCGCCCGCCTGGCCCCAGGGCAACGGCGGCAGCGAGGCGACGGGGGGAAGAACAAGGTCTTGAGGAATTGAATTTTTTTTTTAAAGGCTGTTTTCACTGAACAGCACCATTTGTGCAAGGGGGATGGCAACAGGAAAGCATAAGAACCATCAAGTCTCTCCTTTTGGGGAGACTGAATCCCACTCCCCAATCCCACCCACCTCTTTCCGCAGCAGAAGCCATTCCGCAACCTTTCACGTAGAAACCGCGCCCAGCAGCCGAAACGCAGGACGCCAAAGCTTCGGCAATTTAAATCCTGCACCGCTCTCCGAACTTCTGCATGATGATTGGTCAGCCAGAAGCGGAAAAGGCGGAACTTCCTTTTGGCTTTACTCCCTTTCCCCCTCCCTCGCCTAGTTCCGGATGGGTTAATGCTGTTCAGTTACGCTTCTTATTGTTTATTTTCCGCCAAGATCGGTTTCTACGGCAACGAAGGGAGGGGGGATTATTAGCAAAGGCTTTGTTTTTTTAAAACAAACCAAGTTCCCAGAGGGAAGTGGGGAAAAACCAGAGGCCGCGCGCGCAACGTAAAGCCTCGAGCGGGAACAGGACGCTGCTGCTCGCATTGTTAGGCTATTTGTCGCGAGCGTTGGCAGTGGGACGCCTGGCTTCCTCCCCTCGCAACAATCTTGTGAGTTGCGGTAGACTAAAGGGGAGAGGGACGAGGAAGGGCTGTTTGCGCCGCTCGTAAGCTCACAGCAGCGGCGCCTCCGAGGGCGGGGCTAGGGATGGGGCGGGGGAAGGAGAGGAGGAGCAGCCTCCCTTCCCCCTCCCCCCAGCTTCCAGCCGCCGCCGGAGGAGTCAACAACGCGGGATGCCCGCCCGCCGCCAACGCCGCCCACGGCCGGCCCGAGCTGTGAGGCGTGCTGCTGCTGCCCCTGCGGCTGGGCCCCCAGTCCCGGCTGCCCCGGCGGCGGGAAGGCTGCGGCGGCGGCCCCGGCCGGCTGAGCCAGCGCCGGCCCGAGGGCCATCTTGGATACAATTCCTTCCCTCGGGCCGCCCCGCCCACCGCGACGCTGGCCGTTTCGAGAGGGCGGGGCTGCATCAGGCGCCTCTTCACCGCCCTCCAGTGCCCGCCGAAAGTTTAACTCCTCCCCCCAATCTCGCACGCCGCCCTTTCAGGCCGATTTTTTGAAAGAATGCCCTAGTCGTGCATTCTTTCAAAAAATCGGGACTTTTTAGAGGACGGGTGGGACGCGGGACAAATGATGAAAAAGCGGGTCTGTCCCGCCAAAATCGGGACGTCTGGTCACCTTATCAAGGTCCCTTCCCACTCTGTGATTCTGTATTCTAAGAGCTCCGATTCAGAATCTTATTGAGGCCTTGTAAATGATAGTCTTTACAAACCAAGTAAAGGCAGCCCTTTTGGGAAAAAACACCCAAAGCAACATCTTTTGCGTCAAGAAACAATCTTATTTTCACAATATTGATGGACCAAGAACTTACAGTTATGGTTTTAGGCTGTAGGTGATTGGGAAATGAAAAACGATCATGAAATTTTTGCATCCACTGTTTAGAAAAGAAAGAAAGAATTATAAAGACTTTGATGAATAGTTTTTTATTATTATATTAACATCATCTCTCTCTCTCTCTCTCTCTCTCTCTCTCTCTCTCTCTCTCTCTCTCTCTCTCACACACACACACACACACACACACACACACACACACACCCCTATATATTATCTGGCTATTAAAATCCTGACTGGATACCAAGCAATCTGCAAACTTTGCAATATTGGAAAGACTTTTTATAAAAGAGTATTAGCATTTTCCACAATTGTACCCCGAACATTATTTTTAAGTTAATTTTTGTCCTTGCAAGCAGTTAATTTGTCAAACACAATAGATATCGTTCACTCTTCCTATCTCATCAAGTTTTATTTGATCCACTTACATGAAGTTGCTTCTGTTTTCCTCCTTGTTTCAAGAAGATGCTTTGGATCCAGGTTCCTTCTATGTCCTAAGAAAGGAAGAGAAACTCACCGTCTCCTGGTGATTGGCCCAGAGTCACCCAACCAGCTTTCATGCCTAAGGTGGGACTCGAACTCACTGTCTCCTGGTGATGGGCTCAAAGTTACCTAGCCGGCTTTCGTGCCTAAGGCAGGACTCGAACTCACTGTCTCCTGGTGATTGGCCCAGAGTCATCCAGTTGCAGGGCCGGGTTCCTCCCGGTTCGGACCGGTTCACCCGAACCGGTAGCGACCCGCTGGTGATGTCACAATGATGTCGCCGACCCGATTCAGTCAGTGCTGGTCTGTGGGCGGCGCCATCTTTTATTTTTTAAATTTTTTGAATTTTTTCTTCTACTGAGCATGCACAAAAGCCGAATTTCCAGCACTGTACATGCGGTCACCATCTTGTTTTCGGCTTTCTTTTAATTAATTTTTTTTGGATTTTTTGGCACTGCGCATGTACTCCCATGCGGCACGCCCACGCGGCATGGGAGGAAGCGAACCGGCAGCGAGGTAAGTTAGAACCCACCCCTGCCCAGTGGCTTTCATGCCTAAGGCAGCACTAGAACTCACCGTCTCCTGGTGATTGGTACAAAGTTACCCAGTTGGCTTTTATTTATTTGATTTCAGTTATGCTCTTAAGTTGAGGACTACCTGTACATTTGGGGTGTTTTTTTTAAGTGCTTAAAAATTCGGTCTATACATTTAATAAATAAATCATGCAATATGATTTGGACTAGGATATTGTTGGTGCCAGCAGGAAATGTCCAATTCAAAATAGGTCGTGTAAAGTTAGCCTTGTTTATAGAAGTGTGTTTATGACCTGTGGACTTCAACTCCCAGAATTCCTCAGCCAAATATACCCTTCTGGCTGATTTGGGGGGGGGGGGAATCGCACGCTCGGCCAGGTGTCTGGATGTCTCACCTCTTCAACTCCGCAGTCGCACTCTTCATCCTCGTCATCAATGACGCCATTTCCACACTCCTTCATGCTAAAGATCTGGGCCGGTTTGTCAAGCAAACAGGTTTTTCTAGGTTTTTGGATCAGCTTCAAATATTCCAGGGTGCTGCAATTACTCAGTCTTGAACAGTTCCTGTACGACAATAAATGATTATCCTGTGATCTGTCATTATTTGTACCTTATTTGTTGTGGTCCCTTGTACCTTGTCTTCTACCCTATCCTATTCAACCCTACCCTACCCTACCCTACCTTACCCTATCCTATCCTATCCAATGGTGGGTTGTAAATATTTTTCCTACCGGATCGCACGCGTGCTCGCGCGCATACACAACACTTCTGCGCATGCACAGAAGCGTCCCAGGTGGGTGGGCAGAGCCTCCTGCCACTGGTGCTACCGGTTCTAAGAACCGGTCCAAACCGGGAGCAACCCACCACTGATCCTATCCTATTGTATCCTATCCCATTGTATATTCTGTTCTGTTCTATATTCTATTATTCTATTATTCTATTTTCTAAAACAGCTCAAAATCAACAAAATCACCATCAGTCAAATGCAGAAAGCCGCACTGCTCGGTTCCGCACATATACTTCGAAAATACATTACGACGTCCTAGGCCCCTGGGTGGGGCTCGACTAGTAATCAATGCCAAATCCGGTGAAACAACTGGCCGCTATGATACAATTGAATAATGATAACAATAAGGCAGCTTCCCATGTCTCTAAACGAATGGTCGTAAAGTGAGAATTACGGTACCTGTTTCATTTTATTCCATTCCATTTTAATGTATGCCGATTAGCGTACATTCAAAGTGACAACAAAGTTATTCTAAGTTCGAAGTTCTGTAGATGGTGACTGATTCTTCTTTTAGGAGAAGCACGAACTGATTCTTAAAACTGGTTTGGGGCGGGGAAGCTGGACCGTAATTAGGGGGAGCCCAGCCCACAGAGGCCCAAGAAAAAAAGGTGAAAAACTGACAAAACAAACAAATTTAAAAAAAATTAAATTAAAATTAAACAGAGAAGAAGACGCCGGGGCAACTTACGCCGGGCCAGAAGTCAGCATCAAACAGCTGCCGAACACCGTGCAGTTGCAGTCGCATTTTCTGGCTAAATTCGCGTGTCCGTCGTCGTGTGTGAATCCCAGGGAATGACCCAGCTGGTGGGTGATGGTTTCGGCATCAAATCGAGGATTTTTACGCATCTGTACACCATGAGACAAGAGTTAGGGAGGACGGAAGGTGAACACGTTGGTAAATACAGGTGATCCTCAACTTATGACCACAATTGACCCTCAAATTCCTGTTGCTCAGCGAGACCGTTGTGAAGTGATTTTTTTGCCCCATTTTATGACTTTTCATTCCACATTTCTTCAGGGAATGGCGGCAGTCGTTGTCACATGGTCATTAAGCGAATCTGGCTTCCCCCTTGACTTTGCTCATCAGAAGGTCGGAAAAGGGGATCACATGACTCGGGGACATTGCAACCGTCATAAATATGAGTCTGCCAAGCATCTGGATTTTGATCACATGACTGTGAAGATGCTGCAATGGTCGTAAGTTTGAAAAATGGTCCTAAGTCACTTTTTTCCCATGCCGTTGTAACTTTAAACGGTCACTAAATGAACTGTAGTAAGTCGAGGACTACCTGTAAAATTAAATGTAAAGGCCTGGAGGCAAAAACATAGAGAGAACGGTTGCAGGATTTGGGTTTGCTTAGTCTGGAGCAAAGAAGGACATGACAGCAACAATTTGTGTTGCTACGTGAAATATTTGTTAAAGTGAGTTTGCCCCATTTTACAACTTTCCTTGCCACAGTTATTAAGGGAATCACTGCAGTTGTTAAGTGAGTAAGACAGTTGTTAAGTGAATCTGGCTTCCCTTTTGACTTTACTTGTCAGACGGTCGCAAAAGGGGATCACGTGACCCCAGAGCACTGCGACCGTCATAAACACGAATCAGTTGCCAAGCATCTGACTTGTGCATGTGACCATGGGGATGTTGAAATGGTTGTTTAAGTGTGAAAAATGGCCATAAGTCACTTTTTTCAGTGCCGTAGTAACTTTGAACGGTCACTAAATGAACTGTTGTAAGTCGAGGACTACCTGTGTTGCAGTATTCCAGAGAGATTGCCACAAAGAGGAGGGGGTCAACTTATTTTCCAAAGCACCAGAAGGGAATAGTATACCATTTCAGACAAGGGACTGTCCAGTCTCTTCTTAAAAATGGAGCACCCACAAATTCTGGTGGCAAGCAGTTCCACTGGTTCATTGGCCTCGCTGTTAGGAAATTCCTCCTTAATTCCAGGTTGCTTCTCTCCTTGGTTAGTTTCCATCCATCACTTCTTCTCCTGCCTTCGGGTGCTTCGGAGAATAGGTTGAGCCCCTCTTTTCTGTGACAACCCCTCAAATATTGCATCACTGCTATCGTGTCACACAATCTGCGTTCATTTGAACTGCTCTGGCACCCACATTAACGGAAACCGGTACCGTCGACCCCAAGGTGCAAAAGGAATCGGAGACGGAGAACCCCCTACCTGGATGACGCTCACGGAGACATGAGAGGGGTGACAAAATCGTTCTCCCCACGAAAGTCCAGGAAGATTCCCAGTTGCCCTAAAACGTCACAGAAAGGAGGATACAGGTAATTTTTTCCCCAGGGAAAATACGAAGAAAGAGGTTGGGGGTTGGGAGTTGAATCCACAAGTCTTAAAGTTGCCAAGTTTGAAGACCTCTGACTTAGATTTATATCCCTCTTCATAGTTCTTTACAGCCCTCTCTAAGTTGTTTACAGAGTCAACATTTTGCCCCCCAAAATCTGGGTCCTCCTTTTACCGACCTCGGAAGGATAGAAGGCTAAGTCAACCTCGAACCGGTCAGGATCGAACTGCCAATGTCAGGGTTCCAAATAGCACCCAAAATTAAATCAGAGTCCGAGTCAAAGTATTCCTCAAAGTCCCAATTTATTATTAGAGCCATGTTGGCACATCTGGGTGAAACCCAAATCTGAAGTCCTCCGGGTTCACCATCCAGTTGAAAGTTCAAGCCCTTGCCCCCACACCCACAAATCCATCACGTTGTCCAATCTCCTATTGCTATGCTGGCAGAGTCCACCCATCTCCTTCCGTGCAGGTGCAGATGTGCAGAGACAAAGGATGACCTTGGCTTTCTAGAAGGAATTTGTTATGGCTACATACTAACAACCTCATACCATCCCACCTCCCATTTTCCCACAGTAGAAAATGCATAGTAGAATAGTATAAAGTGTGGCAGGCCAAAGATCCCCAATAAAATGGTTTCGGCCTGACTTCTGGCAGCAGGCAGTCAGCAGAAGTAGCCTGCACTACTGCACTCTAACCACTGCGCCACCATGGCTCTTAAAGTCAGGAATTGACTTGACATGAATCATTTTTGCTAGCGATGCTATTCCACATTTGTTTGTTTGTTTGTTTATCGCACTTCTTAAACACACCCTTTCCCAAACCGTAGGGTTTTTCTACCCTGGGAAGGTGCAGACAGGGCAGGTGTGAAGAAATTTTGGGTTATACTGTTGCAACAAATTCCCATTTGTTGCAGTTTCATTGTACAGGTAGTCCTCGAGTTACGACCGTAATGGAACCTGCTCATCACTGTCGTGATAGTGGCATAGTAATAAAAGAGTAAGAGCCGAGGTGGCGCAGCAGTTAGAGTGGGGTACTGCAGGCCACTTTAGCTGACTGTGATTCAGCAGTTCAGCGGTTCAAATCTCACCGGCTCAAGGTTGACTCAGCCTTCCATCCTTCCGAGGTGGGTAAAATGAGGACCCAGATTGTTGGGGGCAATATAAATATATACATTGCTTACTGGTGTGAACCGCTTAGAGAGTGCTTGCCCTGTGAGGCGGTATATAAATGTCACTAATAATAAATAAATAAATAAATAAATAAATAAATAAATAAATAAATAAATAAATAAATAAATAAATAAATAAATAAATAAATAAATTAAATTAAAATAAAATAAAATAAAATAAAATAAAATAAAATAAAATAAAATAAAATAAAATAAAATAAAATAATAAAAAACAAAATTAAATAAAATAAACACGTGGCCATTGCTATTCCCAAAATCCCCTCCCCTCCACCAGGTAATGCTCATTCAAGCCCACCTGGTCATTTTCCCCAAGGGGACAAAGGGAAATGCTTACGTCATTAAACCCGCGTGGTCAAAATGCTCGCGATGCCGAAGATTGTACCGGACGTACTTATAAAAAGCATTCAAGTTCACAGACAGGTCGTGAGGATGGATGGTCACGTAGTTTTTGTCCGTCCAGATCTCCATGCCAACCAGATAAACATGGAGGCCGAGCGGGAGGAAGATCTGAGGGCGGGGAAAGAGAAAAGGAAAAAAAAAATGCTTTAGAAAGCCTTAGTATAAGGAGGCCACACCTGGAATCCTGCATCCAGTTTTGCTCACCACAAATTACAAAAAAGATGTTGAGACTTTGGAAAAAAAGTCCAAAGAAGAGCAACTAAGAT
>JALIGW010000036.1:1941469-1960376 GCA_023053685.1 Diadophis punctatus similis | reverse complement strand
GGCGGCAGCGGGAGGCTCCGCCCAGAACGCTTCTGCGTAGAAGTATTGCATTCACACGCGAGCGTGCGCGTGAACCAGTACTAAAAGGTTTTAGAACCCACTACTGGTGTAGCCCCCTGGGGGAGGGGTAAACTGACATGGGGGGGTTAGTTTCTCCCACTCTTTGCACCCACCAGGGCTGAGGAAGAGGAGGAGCAGCAGCAAGACCCCCAAACGTGGCGCCCCCAGCCTCCACCAGGGAAAGAAGTGCTCCCTCTCCGCCATTTTGCTGAAGCCCCTCCCTCCTCACTGTTCCAACTGTCACCTTCCCCGAAGCCCCACCCCTCAGCAGCCGAGGTGCAAAGCCCCGCCTCCTCAGATTCCAAGTTTCAATGGCCACTCAGGACCAAATCCCACCCCTTCTGGATCCGCCCCGCCACTCTCCCATTGGCTCCTTAACTGTCTCTCAAAAGAGGCCCCACCTCCTTCATGTTTTTGAGAAGCAGTCTCTACCCTATGTCCCACCTCCCTCATGCTCCACCCCTTAAGCTGCCACTCAAGACCAAGCCCCTATTATATATATATATATATATATATATATATATATATATATATATATATATATATATATATATATATATATATATATATATATATATATATATATATATATATATATATATATATATATATATATATATATATTTATATATATGTTAATCCCATCCCTAGATGGGTGATTGATTGGCTTCCCTGTCCTAACCCTATCAGTTTATGTTATTTATTGACTTGATTCAGCATATCGGCTGCATTCCAGCTGCAACTGTGAAGTGGAGCTATTAACTGAAGAGGGAGAGAGAGAGAAAAAAAAACCTCTCTTGCACTTTATTTTTAACCGGTTCTCCGAACTGCATAAGCAATTAACTAATGGTTGGGGGGAAAAACCTGTGGTTTTACTTACTTAGTTATTCTATTTGCACAATGGCAAAATTTATTTGCTTACTTAAATCTATTTGCATATTGCCAAATTTACTTGCTTGCTTATTCAATTTGCATATTGCCAATTTATTTGCTTACTTATTTTATTTGCATATTGCCAGATCAGTTGAGTAGAGAAAGCCAGGACATAAATTTCACAAACATTAAATAAACTCAGGGAGCCACTAACTAGAGCAGCACACAAATAATATATTATTAATAAATAAAAATGGGAAAAAAATGACAAACAGGAAAATAGTCAACAGTATCTCTAGAAAAAATATCAAAGGGCATGCAGAATCTTTGTTGATCTGGCAGAAAGCATATAGTCAGAAAATAAATAAATAAGCACTAATAAAATTAATTGAAATCTGCACAGCAGGAATGTTTAAAATCAAAATTGTAAACAGAATAGTAATAATAGATAACACAACCAAATACCAGTAGTGTAATAGTACTAGTGCAGTAGTAGTAATGTAGTAGCATTATAATACTAACA
Organism: Diadophis punctatus similis; assembly: GCA_023053685.1. Lineage (NCBI taxonomy): Eukaryota > Metazoa > Chordata > Lepidosauria > Squamata > Dipsadidae > Diadophis > Diadophis punctatus. Next base: position 1,958,920 of record JALIGW010000036.1, on the reverse strand, counting down.
CGATTGATAATAATATGGAAAGAAGGTAACAACTTAGATGTAGTAGTAATATGGAAAAATAGATAACACACACAAATTGCAGGGTGACAATAGGCCACAGTACTGTAATTAAACTGATTTCTTTTTTAAAAAAAGAACAGATTATTATAGTGTTCACCACATATTCTAGGGCAGTGGTTCTCATACCATGCATAGATTTCAAGTCCCAGAATTCCCCAGCCAACATGCTGCTTGGGGAATTCTGGGAGTCGAAGTCCACCCATGCTGTCTGGAGATTTCTGGGAATTGAAGTCCACTCATGTTGGCTAGGGAATTCTGGGAGTCAAAATTCACCCATCTTAACACATCCTGGCTGGGGAATTCTGGGAGTCGGAGTCCATCCATCTTAAAGCAAGCTGTCTGGGGAATTCTGGGAGTTGAAGTGTGCTGGGACAAGGACTAAGAGCACCCACCTGCCCCAGGTGGAGGCTCCACCCACTCTGCTGTAGCCCCGCCCATAGTGGTCCTTTGCCTGGCCTTCCTCTCGCTGTGGGCCGTTGCCCAGGGCAACCAAGCAGCAGCCAGAGGGATGAAGGCAACTGCCAGGCCGCTTGCAGGAGCATCAGGGCCTCTGTGACCCCTCAATTAAGTGGGTTCAGAGCCCTCTTGGGCAGCAGCCACCCCACCCTCTAGCGGTGGGGTCTGTGGAGCTGCAGCTCCCCTCTGACAGCAGCTGCGTCCTCCCCCTCCAGGTGACACCCTCCCCCCAAAGGGCCTGCTGAGCCATTTCCTAAGGGCATGTGCAGAGTTCTAGCCCTTCTGAAGAGAAAAGCAAGGGCTGGCCTCTCAAAAGGGAAAAGAGCAAACCTGGCTAGAGAAGGGAGGTTAAAAAAAGTCAAGATGGCGGCCCCACCAAAGGCCTACCTGGCGAACTGTGAAATGAGCAGCTTTGTCAATTTAGCAAACAAATATATTTATTTATTTAGGACCTGCACAGCGCGGGGAACACATGTCCTTTCTTTTCAAGGACAGTCTTTATTTTATCTTTATCTTATTTTATCTGACTTTCTTTTGGAAAGCTGCCCATTAGATTTATTTCATTTCATGATTGATTTCCTCAGTTCGGCTCTTGAATTTTCCTCTTTGTAAAAGCAAAGTTATAAACATCAAGAATGACAGCTTTATTATTTCTTTCAGAATTGTCTAAACCTTTTGAGGCCTAGCCTTTATTTTCTGGCAAGAAAACACTGTAGTTGTAACGATGTAAACGCTGGGCCTGCATTGAGGTTTTTTTTTTGACATCCCTATAAACAATCCACCGAGAGTGTCTCTGACCATGTGCGGAGCGCCTTCCCTTGTCGAAAAACTGGCTCCACAAAGGCATCCTCATGAGATGTCTTTTAGCATCCTCCACTTCAGGAGGTCTGCAAAGATGCCCTTGGTCCTTGCCTTTGCTGAGGCTCCTTTCTTTCTTTCTTTCTTTCTTTCTTTCTTTCTTTCTTTCTTTCTTTCTTTCTTTCTTTCTTTCTTTCTTTCTTCCTTCCTTCCTTCCTTCCTTCCTTCCTTCCTTCCTTCCTTTCTCCCCTTCTCCCTCCCTCCCTCCCTTTTCTTTCTTTCTTTCTTTCTTTCTTTCTTTCTTTCTTTCTTTCTTTCTTTCTTTCTTTCTTTCTTTCTTTCTTCTCTCTTTCTTTCTTTCCTTCCTTCCTTTCTTCCTTCCCTCCCTTCTCCCCCTCTCCCTCCCTCCCTTCTCTTCCTTCCTTCCTTCCTTCCCTCCTCCCTCCCTCCCTCCCTCCCTCCCTCCCTCCCTCTCCTTCCTTCCTTTCTCCCCCTCTCCCTCCCTCCCTCCCTTCCTTCCTTCCCTGTTTTTATTTAATTTGAACCCCACCTTTATTAGTTTTCCAAGTAACGGAAGAAGATGAAGATATCCACCATACCTTTCTCCTCCTCTTTTCCCCACAACAAACAGCCCTGTGAGGTGGGCTGGGCTGAGACTTGGGAGTAAAGGCCCAAAATCACCCAGCTTGCTTTCATGCTAAACTTAGGGAATTTACTTCTCCAGCTTGGCTTCCTCAAAACAAAAGAGCATTTGTCGATCAGTCCTCAACACAATTTTTAAGTCTGCAAAGGCATTATATTTTACATACAGGTTGTCCTCGAGTTATGACCACAACTGAGCCCAGAATTTCCATTGCTAAGCGAGAGAGTTGTTAAGGGAATTTTGCCCCATTTTATGCCGTGGTTGTTCATTGAACGGCTCCAGTTGTTAAGGTGTTAAGCGTCTGAATTTTGATCACGTGACCCCCAAGGATGCTGCAATGGTCATAAGTGTGTGAAAACCCATCATAAGTCACTTTTTTTCAGGGCTGTTGTAACTTTGGTCACTAAACAAACCGTTGTAAGTCGAGGACTATCTTCATTCCTAGCGAACTTTTCTGAACTTTGAGAAAAAGTGTTGATGGATTGTAATTGTGGTTTTTTTCCCCCCTTGCATTTTCTTCTTCAAGGCAACTCTTGGACTTTCTCCTCTTAAGGAAGTGAAGACACTGAATGGGAAAACTCAAACTCTTCATGAGATTCCCTGGTTAGTAAGACTCGCGCTGCACGGCGAGAAAAACAACAACATTTTCCTCAAATCTCTTGAGTGGGGCTCTTCCGTTCATCGATGGTCTGCAGAAATTGAAAATTATAGGACTGAGATGAGAGCAATGCTTGAAGTCCGGAAAAAAAAGCCAGATGTATGCTTGTCAGTTGGAAGTGCCTCACTACCTTAAACCCCAGATGTGAGTAGTGACAACGTTAGAAGTTACACAGAGTCCCTGATAGGTGAGTGATCTTCATTTTTTTTCCCGGTCATTAGAAATAGTGAATAGCGATAAAGGAGAATATTTCATCGCTCAGGATTGAAATGAGGTTTTATTGATGCACTTTGAGCTTGGTGGTTTTCTTGCAGACATTTCAGGACCCAGCTAGCGAACGTCATCAGCGCTAGAGGAGGAGAAGGAGAAAGGAAAAAGGAGGAAGGAGAAGGAGGAGAAGGAGGAGAAGGAGAAAGAGAAAGAGGAGGAGGAGGACAACTGTGGGGTCCTTGGTGTTCTCTCAGCTTGTTTTCTTGCAGACATTTCAGGACCCAGCTAGCGAACATCATCAGTGCTAGAGGAGGAGAAGGAGAAAGGAAAAAAAGGAAGGAAAAAAGGAGGAAGAAGGAGAAGGAAGAGAAGGGGAAGGAAGAGAAAGAGAAAGAGAAGGACAAAGAGAAAGAGAAGAATTGTGGGGTCTCTCAGCTTGTTTTCTTGCAGACATTTCATAACTCAGCTAGCGAACATCATGAGTGCTAGAAGAGAAACTGTTTGCAGAGAGGAGGAGATGGAGAATGGTAGTAGGAGTAGTAGGAGTAGGAGTAATACAGCAGCTGAGGGTGGAGATTCTTTCTCTGAGCTCGTGGGTTGGTTTCCGAACGTTTCATTACCAGGCTAGGTAACATCTTCAGCGGAGTTTAAGGAATGTCTGCATCTGTGTTTTTCTGCTTATAAAGGCTTTGTGTGTCCATAGATCTTGTGATGGGTCAGGTGTGGTCACATCAGGTGAGGGTCGTGTGATGGCTCTTGTGATGGGAAGGTCATGTCAGGTTGAGGGTCACTGGGAGATGAAGTGCTGGTTGGGGGGGCATGTGTGGGTTGGTTGCGGGTCGATGCCGTCGCTGGTTGGCTGTGGGGTTGATTTGGATTCTGATGGGTTCATAGGCTGGTTGTAGGTTGATGTGTCTCACCACCTTTTGGGCTACTCACAATCTTTTGGGCACCAGGGACCAGTTCCGTGGCCAGAGGTTTTCCACGGACTGGTTATGGATGCTGCCTGCATCCCACGGATGGGACTTGGTTTGTTTGCGCGGCCTGGTTTCTGGCATGCCGCGCAGGGGTGGGTTCTTCCCGATTTGGACCGGTTCACCTGAACCGGTAGCGACCCGCTGGTGACGTCACGATGACATCACCGACCCAGTTCGGTTGGTGCCAGTCCATCGCCGGCATCTTTTTATTTTATTTTATTTTTTATTTTTCTTCTGAGCATGTGCAGAAGCCGAGTTTCCGGCACTGTGCATGCAGTCGCCATCTTGTTTTGGCTTAAAAAATTTTTTGGGGGGGATTTTTCAGCATTGCACATGCGCATGCCCATGAGGCGCGTCCACGTGGCGTGGGAGGAAGCGAACCGGCAGCGAGGTAAGTTAGAACCCACCCCTGATGCCGCATACTGGTGCCAGTCCATGGACCAGAGTTTGGGGACTCCTGATGTAATAAGCATATCATCAACAAAATATGGGCATTCAAAGCTATTAAAATGTCAAAGTCAGATTAATATATATATATAATCAGTTCTTCCAAACACACAATAACTTTAGGAGGGTGCAAAAATACGTTTTAATGAAGAATTCTTCTCAGTGCATCTCCAATAATACAAGGCTTGGCCCATTTCTTTCCTAAACCAAAGAGTTCCAGTAAGTCCAAAATATTATTTTTGGCTGACTATTCTGATGTGTAAAATGTGCCCTCTACCAGGAACCCAGGAACAGGCCCTCTATACAGCAAATAGTAATTAACTTTTTCTCTCTTGAACCAGTCTGTCCAGTTCAGCTTGTATTCAGCTTGTAATAATTCCAGCCGTGTATTGAATCGTGACTATAGTCCAGGAATTGATGCTTTTGAGGGTGTTTCCACCATTACATTTTGTCTTTAGTTCTCATTTAGTTCTCTGGAGGGTAAACCATATGATGAACAGTTGCAGGAATTGGGTATGTCTAGTTTAATGAAGAGAAGGATCAGGGTTGGCGTGATAGCAGTCTTCCAATATTTGAGGGGCTGCCACAAAGAAGAGGGGGTCCACCTATTCTTCAAAGCACTGGAAGGCAGGACAAGGATCAACGGATGGAAACTAATCAAGGAGAGAAGCAACCTAGTACTAAGGAGAAATTTCCTGACAGTGAGGACAATTAACCAGTGGAACAGCTTGCCACCAGAAGTTGTGGGTGCTTCATCACTGGAGGTTTTCAAAAAGAGATTGGACAAACCATTTGTCCAGAATGGAATAAGGTCTCCTGTTCAAGCAAGGGGTTGGACTAGAAGACCTCTAAGGTCCCTTCCAATCCTATGATTCTATCATTCTTTGGATGCATTCTTTATTAATCAAATTTTTAATTTGTCCATGCTTGATGTTTTCTAACTGCAAAATGCCCAGATGCTTGTAGGCGTCATCCTGATGGCTCTGACTTCAATTTAGGCTCATCAGCAAATGTAAAACAACTCTTTTCGATTCACAAATAATATCTGGCTGAAATTACGATTTCCTATCAGGCAAATACAGTGCAATAGGCACAAAATAAAACATAAACATGTTTTAATGCTGTTTTCAACAAACCGCCTCTCCAAAATATACAAGAGTTTACCGGCTCTTAGTCAGAGAAGACTGACAAGTCCTGGAGCGAATGTAATTAGGTACGCCGAAATCTAATTTAAATTAAAGGGCTCCACTAATAGAAAACCCACATTAATTAAAACACGGTTTTAAATTTCCTTGGGCCCCATTTGGTCTAAACGGAGTCTCTCTTTCTGCATGGAGAAGACTTTTGAGGACACCAACTGCCTCACTGCCCTCTTGATGTCCCTGTTTCTCAGCGTGTAAATCAGAGGGTTGACCAAAGGAGTTAAAATGGCAAAAGTCATGTCGCTCAGAATGTGGATGTCGCTGGGCATCGGGACGCGGTAGGAGAGAAAGGCCAGAGCAATGGAGGAGTAGTACGTGATGACCACCACCAGGTGGGAGAAGCAAGTGGAGAAGGTCCTCCTGCGGCCTTCCTTGGACCTGATCCGCAAGACAGAGACCATGATGCAGGCATAGGAGATGACCACAAGCAGCAGCGGACCGAAGGCGACGGTCATAGAAATGGTAAAGCCCAGAAAACTCTGGAACGTGGTGTAGGCATTTTGACAAGCGGCCTGGACCACCGCCAAGTGGTCGCAGAAGCAGTGGTTGACCCTGGGTGTCTCGCGAAAGGTCAGCTGAAACGACTGGACCACCGGCTGGATGGGGACCAGCAGCGCGCAGAACCAAGCTCCACCAGCCAGCTGTAGGTTCTTCTGCTTGGTCATTCGGACCGCGTAGTGCAAGGGGTGGCAGATGGCCTCGTAGCGGTCATAAGACATCACCACCAAGAGAAACGTCTCCGTCACCGCCAGCCCATGAAAGAAGTACATCTGCAAGAAGCATCCCTTGGAGGAGACCGACTTGGCATTGATCAAGAACATGGCCAGCATTCGAGGGATGGTTAATGTGGTCAGCAGGATGTCTAAGATGGAAAGGTTGGTCAGGAAAAAGTACATGGGCTTGTGGAGTTTGGGGTCGGTGGCCACGGCCACAATGATGGTGACGTTACTAGAAAGGATGAGCAGATAGAAGACGAGGAAGACGAAAAAGAGGGGGAACTGGTGTTCCTGGAGGCTGGGGAAGCCGACAAGCCAGAAGGATGGGACAGAACCACCCGTGAAGTTGCAAGTCTCCATTTTGTGAAAGGCTCAAGGGCTCTAGTAAACGAAAAAGGAGAGAGCAGAGGAGAGGAGAGTGTCAGCTTTGTCCATAAATACCTCTGCAAAGTCCTTCTAATCACTGGGCTACTTGAGTTTATTCTAACTGGTCATTATCTTAATTATCACTTTCTTCTCCAGAATCTTGAGACAGCTTACAACAATAGGACACATTTTGTACCTCTAAACACCTTGGCTACAATACATGTTCTGGAACGTCTATTTTTTAAGCAGAATAACAGAGTTGGACGGGACCTTGAAGGTCCAACCTTCAAGGCTCGGTTGATCCAACCCACTGATAAAGCAAAAGAACCTATACCATTTCAGACAAATGGTTGTCGAATGTCTTCTTGAAAACCTCCAGTGATGGAGCACCCACAACTTCTGATGGCAAACTAATTAATTGTCCCCAATGTTGTGTCATTTCTCCTTAGTTCCAGGTTGATTCTCTCCTTGATCCATTGCTCCTTTTTAAATGTTTCTTTATTAAGAAAATTTATATGGCCACCCAACTCACTCATGGTGACTCTGGGCAGCTTTCAGAAATAGAATTCCATCACAAAACCCAATGAACTCCCAACCTTCCTGGTGACAACAATCAAACCAAGCATTTGATGGATCCTGTGTCCCCATGGGGCCCCCAGGCCCACTGGCGAAACCATCTATTGAAATAAAATTAAGTCTGCCCTTCATTCTTATGGATATGAGACTAAAATGTGGAAAGCATAAAAATGAAATACTGTACAAGAGAATTATTATAAGAATTTATATTTTATTATTATACAGTACTTATATAATATGTAAATATTCTCTCTCTCTCTCTCTCTCTCTCTCTCTCTCTCTCTCTCTCTCTCTCTCTCTCTCTCTCTCTCTCTCTCTCTCCAATTTTAATTGTTTTTACATTTACCTGTTTATAAGATGCCCAGAGTTGCCTTACCAGAGAGATGGGCAGCATATAAATTTAATAAATCAATAATTAAGTAAATAAGTACACATCTCTATTTTACGTTTAGTGTTTCGGGGCAACATAGTCTAAGAATTATAGTCATGGGGGCAGTGCATTCTTGTTCATTTTAAATTAGTTAATCTTGGGCATGCATGTGTAGAAAAATAGTTACAAGCATGCAAATAATAAAATAAAATAAAATAAAATAAAATAAAATAAAAGATGTGTGTGTCCAATCACACTTGGTCAATGAAGAATTCTGTTCTGTTCTGTTCTCCATATTCCCTATTCTATTCTATTCTATTCTATTCTCAATTCCATTCTGTTCTTCTCCTCTCCTCTCCTCTCCTCTCTCCTCTTCTGCATTTATTTATATACGGTAGCTTTGTAGCAGAGCGACCCTAATATGAATGCATGGGGGGAAAAGACACAATCACAATTCCTGATCTCAAACCTTCTCCGCAAAGCTTCTTCCTGCAAGTCATTTTGTTCCAGGTTTGCACAGGAAAAGAAGGATAGAGAGAGAGAGAGGATGTAAATTGTTATGCAGGAGCCATCAGCTGAAACGAAGACGGGCTTAAAATACTATTTGTGCAGTTTGGCTGCAACTGAGCAAAGTCCCACGAGACTGAGCCTACACGTAGGGAGGGATATATTTGAAGACATGGATTGATTTTATTTTAACAAGGTTTTTGAGCAAGGGGGGGAAAAAACTAAAAAAACCTGCTTCCTCTCATCTAGAGAACTGAGAAAAAAATAATTTTCCCAGAGCCACGGGCAGGGTATAAATCAAACGTTATATTTATACAACTCCTTTTCAATACTTTATTCAGTGCTTTATTCAGCCGAGCAGGGGGTTGGACTACAAGACCTCCAAGGTCCCTTCCAACCCTACGATTCTATGATTCTTTGGATGCATTCTTTCTTAATCACATTTTTAACTTGTCCATGCTTGATATTATCTAACTGTAAAACGCCCAGATGGACTAGGGGGGACATGATAGCAGCATTCCAGTATTTGAGGGGCTGCCAGCAAAAGAGGGAGAGTCAATCTATTCTCTAAAGCACCAGAAGGCAAGGCAAGAAGCAACGGGTGGAAACTAATCAACTAATCATCTAATCAGAGAAGCAACTTAGAACTAAGGAGAAATTTCCTGACAGTCAGAACAATTAACCAGTGGAACAGCTTGCCACAAGAAAGTTGTGGGTGCGCCAACACTGGAGGTTTTTAAGAAGAGATTAGACAGCCATTGGACTGAAATGCATAGGATCTTCTGTTTGGGTAGGCAGTTGGACTAGAAGACCTCTAAGGTCCCTCCCAACTCTGTTATTCTGTACTTGCAGGATTCTGTTAATGTAACTTTGCAATAAATAAGTAAAGTCTTAATAATAATCTTGCAATATATTAAGGAGAAAATTTCCCGACAGTCAAAACAATTAACCAGTGGAACAACTTGCCTCCAGAAGTTGTGGGTGCTCCATCACTGGAGGCTTTTAAGAAGAGATTGGACCATCATTTGTCTGAAGTGGTATAAGGTTTCCTGCCTGACCAGGGGGTTGGACTAGAAGATCTCTGAGGTCCCTCCCAACTCTGTTATTCTGTTATTCTGTAATTGCAGGATTCTGTTAATGTAACTTTGCAATAAATAAGTAAAGTCTTAATAATAATCTTGCAATATATTAAGGAGAAAATTTCCCGACAGTCAAAACAATTAACCAGTGGAACAACTTGCCTCCAGAAGCTGTGGGTGCTCCATCACTGGAGGCTTTTAAGAAGAGATTGAACAGCCATTTGTCTGAAATGGTAGAAAGTCTTGTGCCATAAGCTGGGGGTTGGACTTGAAGATCTCCAAGGTCCCTTCCATTAAAAAAAATATGTTTTATATTTTTCTACTTCTTTTGTTAGAAAGGCCCGTTATTGCTTTCTGACTATTTTAGTTGCCTTTCTTTGATATACATTTCCCTGTTGGAAAACAAGTTTTGCCCAATTTAAAAAAAATCGAAGAACTTGGTGTAGCTGTTATTGGGCAATATTATGTCTACCAAAAACAAAGTTTTGGACCTAAAACTGAAAAAAAAAGCCATTTAAAGTTATTTTAAAAATGGATTGCTTGTGTGAGTTTGTCAACTTTTAAAAGACTTTCCTCCCAGTCCACGTACCAAACTCCATTGTTATTATTATTGATTATGATTCAAAGGTTTATGATAAATTAACAACTCCATTATTAATCTTTCCTCAATTATTCTCTGAGTAGATTCCCAGGAACCTCAAGATCCCAAGGACACATCTTGGAAGCTACACCTTTGCTTAGTTTTTAGCTGATCCCTTTCCTTAAATATGAAAATAAATAAATGTATTGATCAAATGTGTACATCTCAATAGAAATGACTCTTAGAGGGTGTACAACAATTAACTAAAATAATAATATAAAACAGTAATTATAAAAACAGGAGCAACTCTTATGAAAATTATTACTAAAAAATACATACAAACGGAGAGATTAAGTACATTAATTGCAGCAACCACAATACCGGAACCATCTTAAAATATTGCCAGTTCTCTGGAAACTCCAAATTTAATAGGTCTTTGAGGGACTTCATAAACATCAACAGGAATGGAGCTAACACTTCACAGCTAATGCACTGATTCCACCAATGAACCGTTGCTTTAATGTATTTGTTGGGATCTAATGCAAATTTATTTATTGTGTTCAAAAGACCAAGTGGTGTTGTTCAGGTTTTTGAAGTGGTACCAAACACTACAAAATAGGTTGACCCCTCTCTTCTTTGTGGCATCCCCTCAAATGTTGGAAGACTGCTATCATGTCACCCCTGGTCCTTCTTCTCATTAAACTAGACATATCCAATTCCAGCAACCGTTCTTTATATGTTTTAGCCTCATATTTTTCTGAATCATCTTTGTTGCTCTTCTCTGCACTCTTTACAGTCTCAACATCTGGTCACCAGGGGTTTCTGAGTTCATTGGGTTTTGTGGTGGAGTTTTAATTCTGTAAGTGGCCATAGTCACCATGAGTGAGTTGGGAGGCCATATAATTTTTCTTAATAAAAAATAAAAATTTAAAAAGAAGCAATGGATCAAGGAGAGAAGCAACCTAGAACTAAGGAGAAACTTCCTAACAGGGAGAACAATTAACCAGTGGAACGGCTTCCCTCCAGAAGTTGTAGGTGCTCCATCACTGGAGGTTTTTAAGAAGAGATTGGACACATATCTGTCTGAAATGGTATAGTGTCTCCTGCCTGAGCAAGGGGTTAGACTAGAACAGTGGTCACCAACCAGTGGTCCGTGAGAAAAATTTGGTGGTCCGCAGAAAAATTATTTGCATTTTTTTATATTGCACTAAATACTATTTATCTTATTAAAAATTCGTATCAGTGGTCTGCAGGAATTAAAATTATGAATTTAGTGGTCCCTGAGGTCTGAAAGGTTGGTGACCGTTGGACTAGAAGACCTCAAAGGTCCCTTCTAACTCTGTTATTCTGCACTCTTTCCAGAGTCTCAACATCTTTTTTATATCGTGGTGACCGAAACTAGATGCAATAAAACTGGATTAAATATGGGTATCAATTTGAGACTTGTGGGGAGACTTATTTTATTGGCAGTTCTTGTATATCAAATTTTCGTATTCTATAAGACTATGCACCTTTTGCATAAGGTGTGCTTTTCAACATCAGTGTAACCGTAGCTGGGTGTGTGATCCTGTTGTGAAGGATGTCCACAGAAGACCAGATTTGGGAAATTGGTTGATGCCATTCAATCTGTTCCAGGGTCTCTAAAACAGCCAGCGATGATAGATCAATCATGTTTCAAAATTTCTTTTACTTAATAGCACCTGGCAAATTGCCGCTGGGAATTTGGATTGGATGTACAATATTCTGCTGGTTTTTACTGGTCCTTCCTTGCAATTGCTTTTATCATTCTACAGCTAACTGGAAGATATTTATTTGTTTATTTGTTCCATTTATTTCCCTCCCATCTCACTGTGAGGCTACTCAGGGCTACCACAATAAAATGGAAAACAATGATAAAAAGCGTAAACACAACAAAGGAATAATACAATAAAAAGGAACAATAAGTACAATAATACAAAATTAAAAAGATACTGAAAAACAGTCAACATAACATACTGTAAGTCAGGTACAACATAAAACTAAGGATGATTAGTTATTCTCTAAATTAGTCTCTAAATTAGTTTTTTTAAAATATATATTATGGATCTGTGTTAAAACCTGATCAATGAGAAAAAAATATAATGTTGTCTTTTCAACCTGAGTTTAGGAGAGAGAATTTCCATTGCATATTTAGCATTTGGCGACAACGGATGTATTTCTTCCTGTTGGTTTTTTTTTTTCTTATGGTATGAATATGCACTTACTTGCAGGTTGAAGCAGCAATATTTTTTTCCCTTTCTTCTTTATACCAATGTCAGCAATGATTTCATTACAAAAAAAGAAAAAAAAAGAACCGATGAAATGCATTGCAACCTTTTATAAGGAAAAGAATCTCTCTCACTCAGCAGCCTCCTTTCACGAATTCCCAGCTGATCTTTGAAGACCTCAAAACACCCCTCATTTCCCTGGTTAACAACCCCTGTCTCTTGGCCATCCTGGGCCCCGCGGAGGAATAGGGGCAATTGTGAATTTTACTGCTATTTTTCTTAATTCAAAAACACGATGCGAAAACACATTTTTGCATTTTAGGTGGTAGGGGCAAGCTCACTTTAGCAGCACCGTTTGAGCATATAGCAATAGCACTTAGACTTATATACCGCTTCACAGTGCTTTCCAGCCCTCTCTAAGCGGTTTACAGAGTTCAGCATATTGCCCCCAACAATCTGGGTCCTCATTTAACCCACCTCAGAAGGATGGAAGGCTGAGTCAACCTTGAGCCTGGTGAGATTTGAACAGCCGAACTGCTGAACTGCAGTGCTGCACTTTAACCACTGCACCACCTCGGCTCCTAATATGTGCCACTGTCATATTTCCCTGTGAACACAGCGGATGAGAGTACAGGTAGTTCAGCTCGAAATTTGGGTTGCTAAGCGAGATGGTTTGTTAAGTGAGTTTTCCCCCATTTGGTGACTTTTCTGGCCACCGTTGTTAAGGGAATCGCTGCAGTGAAGTTAGTACTACGGGTCGTTAAGCGAATCTGGCTTCCCCGTTAGTCACAAAAGGGATTCATGAGACCCCCGGGGGCACTGCAACCGTCATAAATATGAATCAATTATGAAGCCTCCGAATGTAAATGACGTGATCACGGGGATGCTGAAACGGCCATAAGTGTGAAACATGGTTATATAAGTCACTTTTTTTGAAGTTGTAACTTCGAGCGGTCACTAAATGAACTGCTGTAAATCAAGGATCATCTGTACTGATTTGCTGAATTATCCTGTCTTCTGTGCTTTGGAGATTTTTATGAAGATATACAGAATAATCGAGTTGGAAGGAACCTTAGAGGTCTTCTAGTCCAACCCCCTGCTCAGGCAGGAAACCCTATACCTGTGATGCAGTGGTGGGTTCCTGCCAGAGCTGTCCGGTACGTAGCTCCGGTAGGGAGCGGGCAATTGTGCAATTTGTGTGAGACTGCTCCGGAGCCCTCTCTGCCAGTCCGTCGCGCGCGTCGCCATCTTTTTCTGAGAATTTTTGGGTGATTTTGCTTCCGCGCATGCGCGGAAGCAAAATCTTGCCAAAATCTCACAAGGGGAGGCACGTGCGAAAGAGATTTCGGTGAGATTTTGCTTCCGTGCATGCGCAGAAGCAAAATCGCGCGAGGGGGCGTGTGCGCATAGCAAGCATGTGCGTGACAAAACGTGGAGATGCGCATGCAGCGCACCGGCATGGGTAAGTGAGCAACCTGCCCCTGCTGTGATTGCGAACCTATGGCACATGTGCCACAGGTGCCACGCAGAGCCATATCGGAGGGCACGCGAGGCATTGCTCTATGTCAGCTCCAGCGCGCATGTGCGCGCTAGCCAACTGATTTTCGGCCTTAGGGAAGGCCGTTTCGCCCTCCGGAGGCTTCAGGGAAGTTTCCTGAAGCCCTGGAGTGCAAAAAACAGCACAAAAAGCAAACCGGAAGTCCATTTTTCCAAACTTCCGGTTTGCCCGTTTGCCCGTTTTTCACTGTCCCAGGCTTCAGTGAGGCCTGTGCGCATGTGCGGGGACGGGAGGGGGATTGTGCGCATGCGTGGGGGGCAGCAGGGGGTGACGCATGCGTGGGGGGAGGGAATGGGTGTGGGCACGTGCGCGCATGCTAGCACACACACACACACCCTTTTGGTACGCGAACCAAAAAAGGTTCGCCATCCCTGCCCTATACCATTTCGTCTATGGAGATTTTCAGTCATCCAGGTCCTGGTTGTCCCAAAAGTGCTTTTTCAAGAGGCAACTGGACTTTCTGGTTTTTTTCTTTGAACATGTTTCGCTTCTCATCCATTCCCCACCATCCAGTCAGAGCTGAAGATGCTTCTTGGATGAGAAGTGAAAACCTCCAGAAAGTCCAGTTGCCTCTTGAAAAAGCACCTTTGGACCTACGTATACCATTTCAGACAAATGGTTGTCCAGTCTCTTTTTGAAAACCTCCAGTGACTTCTGGTGGCAAGTTGTTTCACTGGCTAATTGTTCTCACTGTCAGGAAATTTCCCCTTAGTTCTAGGTTGGTTCTCTCCTTGGTTAGTTCCCACCCATTGCTTCTTCTCCTGCCTTTAGGTGCTGGGGAGATGCTTACGAAGATTAGAGCTAGCCATAACTACTAGCTGTAGGTTCCTCACAGAATCCAAGGCAACATAAAATACCGTAGGCAGCATTTATATTAAAATAAAAGCCACCGTCTAGATTCACGCATCAGTCATGAGACGGTTTGGTGGATTCGGCCTTAACGTATTTTTAAAAACCCATCCAAATTCTGATTAAATTAAGCACAATGTGGTTTTGTGTAATCATCTCCTTGATCAATTTTCCTCCAGAGCCATTAAAGCAGAAAATAGCTTCGCAATAAGATTTGTGACTTGGAAAAAGACGCTAGCAGGCTCCTTTCGACTTTTTAATTCCAGAAGTAAAGTCTGCTCCCACCCCAAAGCTGTGTCTCAAAATTGCCTAATAATGCATTAGGGATCAATGCACACCCTTTTTGCTCATCCCCAAATTGCCTTGCTCCGTTTGACCAACGGAAGCAGATCTTCTGAAAGGGTTTTGCAGTTCTTTAACACGATAGATAGAATCCAGATCACGTGAAGTGTTAACACCACCTTATAAAGCCTTGGTGAGACCACACTTGGAATATTGCATCCAGCTTTGGTCACCATATTATATATAAAAAAAGATGTTGAGACTCTGGAAAGAGTGCAGAGAAGAGCAACAAAGATGATTAGGTGGCTGGAAGGAAATAAGCATCCTTTATCCTAGCCACTTTTCATGTTAAATCCAACTAATCTCTCATCTGAATTTCCAGTATGGAATTTTAAAAAGGTAACAGAATGGGACAGGCAGACAAACGAAACAACCTTGAGACTCTAGAAAGAGTGCAGAGAAGAGCAACAAACATGATTAGGGGATTGGAGGCTAAAACATATGAAGAACGGTTGCAGGAACTGGGTATGTCTAGTTTGATGAAAAGAAGGACTAGGGAAGACATGATAGCAGTCTTCCAATATTTGAGGGGCTGCCACAGAGAGGAAGTGGTCAAGCTATTTTCCAAAGCAGCTAAAGGCAGGACAAGAAGCAGGGGTGGGTTCCTCCCGGTTCGGACCGGTTTGCCCAAACCAGTAGCGACCCACTGGTGATGTCACGATGATGTCACAGAACAGGTTCGATCGGTGCCGGTCTGTGGGCGCCGCCATCTTTTTTTATTTAATTTTTTATTTAATTTTTAAAGTTTTTTCTTCCTTCTGAGCATGCGTAGAAGCCAAGTTTCCGGCACTGTGCATGCAGTCGCCATCTTGTTTTCAGCTTTTCCCCCCCCGGATTTTTTGGAGAGACCTTAACCTACAGAAAAAGCTGCTGATCAGAAGGGGGGCAATGTTTAAGGATGTTGTGGAGGAAGCTCGAGCCACCGAATCCTCGGACAACTCAGCTGCAGACATCCGAAAGACCGGCACAGTCCATCGCACCCACAGGGAGCCCGATTTGATGACCGAAGTCCCCGAATATGACGATGAGTCAGAGGAGGACGAAGGGGTGCACCGGGTGCAGACAGAGAAAAGGGTAAGCCCCAGAGAGTTTGAGAACAGGCAAACCCAATGCTTGGGTTGCCTAGGGGGCCATGCCAGGGCGCTTTGCAAATTCAAAGATGCCATTTGCCACCGCTGCCAGAAAAGAGGGCACATCGCGGAAGCTTGTATAGCCCCCCAACCAACCCCATACCAGCCATGGATCTGGGAAGACAAGGGCAGAACCGCTCGGGAGGCCAGCGAGGTAGGCGCAGGGACAACTACCAGTATCAGGACACCCGGGGGATCTACAACACCACTGTGGGTCACTCCGACGCCAGGCAAGGGGAAAAGTTCCACATCACCGTGGCCATAGAAGGAACCCCATGCAAAATGGAGCTAGATACCGGCTCCATATTCACCATCATGTCCTGGGAAACCCTGAAGCAAGTCCTGCCCAACTTCACACGGCACCAACTCAAAACCGCAGCACATTCGGCTCAACGATTTCCAGGGCAACTCCATCCGAGTGCTAGGGCGAGCAGAAATACCCCTCAGATTCAAAGACTTCAGAGGCAAGCTACCCTTAACTATCGTCGAGGGAAACAGACCGACCCTGCTTGGAGTGGAATGGCTCAAGCCTCTCGGCATCGGCATCACCATCTTGCATCAGATCAAGAGGGACACACTGGATGAGCTACTGGCGGACTTCGAAGAAGTGTTCGATGGGAGTCTAGGTAAATATAAGGGCAAGCCCATATCGTTTAACCTAGACCCCAGCATCACCCCCATTAGACTAGAACCCCAAAGAGTCCCCTTTGCACTTTGACAAAAGTGGACGAACAACTCGATAAACTAATCGCCCAAGGGGTCTTGGAGCCAGTTGATCATGCCACATGGGAGACCCCCATCGTTACCCCAATGAAGCCGGACAGCTCGATTTGAGTGTGCGCAGACTATAAGGGCATCATTAACAAAGCACTGCAGCCTAACACTTACCCTGTGCCCATAGTGCAACACCTATTGCACTCACTGGGGAACGGAAATTTTTTTGCCAAGTTAGACCTGGCCCAAGCATACCAAGAGTTGCCTATGGACTCAGCCACCACAGGAGTCTAGACAATTGTCGCGCACAGGGGGGCTTTTAAGTGCAACCGCCTGCAATTTGGGTTAAGCGTGCCCCCAGGACTGTTCCACAGCATCACCGGAGTGGTCCCCTATTTCGATGACGTCCTTATCTCGGGGGAATCGGAAGAACAACTTTTGACAAGGCTGCGCGAGGGGCTAGGTCGCTTCCAGCAAAGGGGACTCAAAGTAAAGTGGGACAAATGCAAAATAGGGGTCACCAAAGTAGAATTACTGGGGTTCCTGATCAATAAGTCTGGTATTTGCCCCATGGACATGAAAATAAAAGCCATCAAAGAGGCACTGACCCCCCAAAACAAGGCAGATTTACAAGCATTCCTGGGCTTACTCAACTTTTATGCCATTTTTTACAACAGAAGGCGACTGTTGCTGAGCCTCTCCATAGGCTCCTGGGGAAGACGGCCACGTGGACATGGGGACAAAGAGAGGGCAACACTTTTGCTGCTGTAAAGGACTTACTCTCATCTTACAGTGTACTCATGCAATACAGTGAGACCCTCCCCCTATTGTTAATGTGTGACACATAGCCTTTTGGAGTGGGGGTGGTCCTCAGCCACCAACTACCCAAGTGCTCAGATGCCCCCATCGCTTATTATTCAAAGACACTTTCACCAGCTGAGCAGAATTACAGCCAACTGGACAAAGA